>OZ024907.1:75235791-75270791 GCA_964017125.1 Flabesymbios commensalis | reverse complement strand
CGCAGTGTGCGAGTACTTGGGACATAAGGCGAATTTGCCTGGAATAAAAAATAGCTTGATGCGCCCCAATAGCAGCTCAGCTGTATATCTCCCAGGAGACTGAGTTGGAATTTGAATGATAACAGGCCTTGCTAAGAATAGCTTCCAGCTCGATACATGCGATATATAAGATTTCATTCATTCATTCAATGTCGCTTTATGGGCTCCGTACATAGCTAAATATTTGAAGTAATGACAGTACATAATTTAAAACAATACAATTGTATGCTTTTATTATAACAAATCAGTTACGAAAAAACAACGCTCGTTGCACATAATAAAAGTAAAAACAAATATAAAAGCGAAATTACATATATAACTTTATAGAAAAGTATTATTTATAATACTGTGTATAATAATATGTTACTCACAGATGCTGAGGTATAATAATTATTTGAAATAATAACAGTTCAAATTGTGAAACAATAAAATATCATAATAATTCAGTTACGAAAAAACAGCACTCGCTGCACGTAATAAAATAAAATAAAATATATAAAGCATACTTGCATATATGACATTATAGAAAAACATTATTGTTAGTATTATGTATAATAATGTGTTACTCACAGATGCTGAGGTTTAATAATTATTTGAAATATTAACAGTACATAATTTAAAACAATGCAATATTATAACAATTATTAAGTTACGAAAGAACAGCGCGCGTTGCACATGATACCATTAAAAACAAATATAAAGCATAATTACATAATTACATAACTCATGATAAAACGTTGCATACCATAGGTGTGTAAATGGCAACTGTTGTCGCAGCGCAATACAGGGCTAGTCCGTCTCGTATGCATGGCAATAATAACCAGATAACAATCCCGGCAGTCATGAAAATATTTTTTGTTAGTAATCTACAAACCCTAACACATATTTGTATTAAGGTAGGTTTGGCTTTCATTCCTAATGAGGAAATTAGTTGCCTGTAAATACACTCTCTAATTGCAAGGTAATATGTAAATTGCTGACGTAAGAATTGATTTTATCCCCGTAACTACATGACATATTGTAGATAGCAGATATATCTGTTCAGAAATGGTTTCCTTGGTGTGAAAAACCTATATATTGTTTGATACCAAAAACAGCTTTCTACGTTATATACATGTAGGAGCAAAGTTGTGACAAAGTATATTCTAATGGCAGACATTTTGGATTTTGCCCTCTAGCGGCAGACGCACAAGAAAAAATTTAGCGGACTTTTAGTATGTTTGTCAGGTGGGGTTCAGGAAACTGGAAACTTCTAATCTTCCTTATTTTTTTCCACTCAAGATTCCTAATTTTCAGTATGTTAATAAATACTTAAAATTGCACAACAATAGCAGGAGCATATTTGTTCACACACCATCAAGATGTTCATGTACACATATTGCCTAGTAGACACAATCGGTTGAAGCAATGTTGATTTAACGCTGGTCTAGCGTTGTAGACATTAAGCGACTTCGACTTTGGCTATCGGCTTAAAACGTCCAGGTTTTAAGCAGATATGGAACCACTGCTATTTTAATTGATTAAATACTAGGTAATATGGTCCACTATAAATTCATGACCAGTAGTTTCAACAATAAACTACTACAAAGAAAAACGATGAAGATAATATTGCAAACATAAGGTAACAGTTTTCCAGTGGAATGTACTTCTGTACATCTTTTAATAGACAATGGGAATTAATCTTAAAGGTCCATGCAGATGATATCCACTTTATACATTTGAAGTAGTTGTTTGCTTTTTTCAGCTGTATATCAGTTAAATGATATTAAATATGGATACTAATATATTTGTAGTTAATATGCTATGTTTGACAAGTTTGACAAGTTTGACAAGTTTATTCAATAACTCGGGCCTCGTCTGAGGCTTGGAGTACAATTTCTGCTACAATAAACATAACAAAATAGTACAATTATTCTAAATGAGAAACAAAGATTGTATAGCAGGTAATCCAATTACAAAAGAAAAAAATCAAGATGGATGGTATGACGTGTACATTATTGTGAACACAAATAGGTAAATATACACGATACATCTTAACAATATTATTATGTTCAATGATGATAACTTGAAAAATAAAGGTTACAAATATTAACAATAAAAAATATGTGTAGATATCGCAGCCACCTATAACAAAAAGTGATAGCGTACAATTATTGAGCATATTTTTAATAAATTGTTCTGGATCTGCCGATGCACCAACATTTAAGATGTTGATCCAACGCCGGATCCGCACGGGATGGAATGAACGGTGTGGTATAGTAGACGGTGCATCGACACTAAAGCAACGCACCGCCAAGTTATCATGTCTGACGGGCAATAACAGGTATCCTAGTCATAAAATCAACTTGTCTGTCAGGGGGGTGGATATAGCGCAGGATACATGATAAATTCAAAAGTATGATTTCAGTACAATGTTATTGTTCAAAGTGATTTTCAAATTTGAATACCGTTGGTTCAACACTGGAACAACGTTAAATGCATTGTTCCAACATTGAACCAACTTGGGACAAATTAAGTATGCAAATTGTAAATTTCAAAACCTTCTTTGATAAATTTGACTAGCAGTATCTGTTTTTGATAGCTTAACGTCGACATTAGTTGTTTGAACTTTAAGATATTTGGACGTTGCCAATAATATTTTTTTATAATTTTTTTTCGAGTGTCATTTAGGGCTGGGCATTCAAGTAAAAAATGATATTCATCACATAATTTATTACAATCGCAGTTTTCACAAATGCGCATGTTGCGCGGTAATTTGGTGAATCTTCCCTTTTCCACAGGTAATTTGTGGTTTGATGTTCTAAATTTGGTAAAAATACGTTTATAACCAGCGGGTAATTCAATTAAGTACGATTCAAATTTTAAATCTGACTTAAAACATTTATACAATATACATTTAGGTGAGTTTTGAATTTTTGATTCCCACTCTTGGTGGTATTGGTCTTCTAGTACTTGACGTGATTTTAGTTCAAGTTGCTTACAAGACGGAAGAGATTGCGACAACCAAACATTGGTTAGTCCACAATTATCAAGTATATTTTTTACATATTTCAACCATGGTGATGAAAAAGTTTCATTTTTAAATTTCTTAAATATAATAGCGTACATAATTAAATACAACTTTTCGGGTTTACTACACAGTATTGATGCCTAATAGGCTATAATGCGGCATTTAACATGTATTATTAGAGGGTAACAACCGGTCTCTCCGTATACCATGACATTGGGTGTAGACGGTTTCAGTCCAAGTATGTACTTAAGATACTTCAGTTGCAAACGCTCTATTATTTCATCGCTATGAACATATTTGGGACATAGTTTTGGAAAAAACAATGTTTGTTAGTCATATTCTCCAGAAAAAAAAACAGTTTTTGGGTAGCACGTTTTCCTCATTATAAGTTCCTATCTGATCTGAGGTCGATTCCTTCCGGGCCCGGTATGGGGTAACATTTTAAGGGAGTCACAAAATGTGTACGGCTGCCGCCTGACGCTCCAAAACACCCCGATATCCGTGCGATAATTGTCCGCCGGCCGGCCCGATGAGTGGAAAAATACTTCGGCCGTTCATTGAACAGCGACAGAATTGGATTTGTGACCGCCATGCATTGATCGTATGGTGTTGTGTCTGGCCATGCATCACGAACGTCGATTCACTTATAGGGGTGAGCTTATTATTTCACACAGTGATTTATGTAATGTTCGATTAAAAGTGTGTCATGGCAATTTTTAGAATATTCACTAATTGATCGATATTTATTTACGACGAGAAGTTTATGCAGACTTGAGCGTCATTCAAATGAACATAGTAATGCATTATGTGTATAATACAATAAGAATAAAAACTGATATAAATATATGGGATTTGCGAAATTTTAGAAAAACTGCATTTGACTATTTAAAATACATTTCTTGTTTGAAACTATGAATACCAATATGCATTGAGTCGGGTAGGTTTCCTCTCACAATCAAGCCAAAATCATCATTTTTTTATTTTAGCTCCTTGATATGACCATACTATTTCAACACGCCATAGACTGGAATTGAGTAAATAAAAAAATTGTGTTGCGCATTTACCAGTTAAGCGAGATATAAGGACGAAATTTAATTTTGGATCTGCATGTCCAAAATAAGAAATACGAGAAAGACTGATAAATTTGGCTTTCAACACACTTGCTACGTTGCCAAGCAACCCAAAATTTAAAAGACTTCCACAATTCTAGTCTGTGAACATAACAAGAAAGGAAAATAACATTTTGGCTTTTGAATAAATTTTGGCCTGGTTGTGTCGCTTTAATTATTAAAAAGAGCCGTACAGATCAGTTTAAATCGTCTTATGTTTGAAAAACTGAATACTAGTTTTGTCAGTAGTGATTGTTGTTCATGGTTTTTTAAATGTTTGTGCTGTCATTGCCACTTATCACAATCATATTATAAAGGGCTGGTGGAAATTGAAAAATATGTTGGGTGGGAACAACTAGCAAAGGCTCCAATGGATCCTGTTGAGCTTCTCTCCCAGGTATGCATTTACTTTTTAAATATTCTGTGATATTATTACTTATTATTATGTGCCTCGTGCATACATTTCTATGTTATTTGTATATGTTATCAAACCGCTATTGATATTGTATATTGTACACTGAATAATTTAATTGAAAAGTATATTCAGTACATCATCTGTTTATAATTAACCTGAATTATAAATCAGCCAACATACATTCGAGCTAGAACAATAGCTATGCATGTTATCACCATATCTCAAAAACAATATGTAGATTTCGAACAACTAGGCATATACATGATATAGCTCTCGATAGATGTGTAACAGCGTTCCCCGCGCAAATAGATTGTGACGAATTTCCCTTGATAGGCCTACGCGAATGTTCAATACTAAAAAAATATAAATATAAAGTACTATCCACATATTGCATATCAAATCCTAATATTATTAGGTTTCAAAATATAATGTTCCCGCATACAGATTTATTGTGTAAAAAGCGCAATATCAAGTACAACCATTTAACTGCTATAACTTTTATATTTAATACTCTAACAGAATAAGGGATTTTAGGCTTCGTCAGTTGTTGAACGAACCCCCTGACCAGATTTGTCCCGCCAGACACTATATACCTCACGCAAAGCTTTGACATTCAGGGATGGTTGTTATGCTTATAAAAAATTCTTAGAATATTTTTTTATGTTGTAATTATGTCTCCCCTCTGTACACAGAGGTGGGGACATATTACTTCACCCCTGTCCGCTCAGTCTGTCTCAGTCTGTGCAAAGATACTATTCATTTCTCTCCAGCGCTTTCTATCATGCAGGCGGTCAAACACGAGACGTTGACCTTATGCTGGGCTAATGTTGGCCCATCGTCTACAACGCTGAGCCAACATTATCCCAGTATTGGGTTACTGTGTCGTGTTTGGCACCACGCTGAATGTGGGTCAGCGTCACAGACGGCGGGTCAACATTACCCCAGCTTTGGTTCAAAGCATCGTGCCAGTACCTCTAGTATGCAGGTACCGGCAGCACGAAGTACTGACTAGGACTGAATGGATACTGGCCAGCACCGGCGACGTTTGCACAACATTTAACAGACATTGGGTCGTTGTCGGCTTGTCATCGCCGCCAGCAGTAAGCGCTATTCCCAGCAAACACAAAACATTTGTATAACATTTGTACAACGTCGGTGTCCACAGAGTACACGCTCACATCGACCCAACGTCGGTTATATGTTGGGCCAGCATTCATTCAACAGCGAGCAGTGCATCTTGCTGGTTGCGCGTGACTATAATTCGCTGAGACCTAATTTTTTTTTACAATATAAAACTTGCTCATGCGCGTCACTTTTACACGTGTTTGTTTCTACAGCAGCAAAACGCGTTAGGTTGGTTAGTAGGCTCTATTATATTAATTTATTAACTTCACCCCTTTATACATTGTCAAGATCTATATTTCAACTTCCTGTAGTCAAGACCATGTGTGATTGTAGTGAAATCAACTGTTCTACAGTTAAGTTTTGCGGAGGTGTAATTGTATAACGTATAAAATTAGTTTTGTTTTCAATCTAAGATTTAATACATATCCACACACTTAACATGAGCTTATATTATATTATATTAATTGTCCCTTTTAATTATGTATGTCTCATAATATATGCATGGCATTTCATGGTTGCAGTGTTTCAATTATGCCAGTGAGGCCTACTTAGTACTAGCCTCACCCGTGCGGAGCACTGATCAAAGCTGTATTGCATGCACCACAACGGCCTCAGTAACAAAAAAACATATATTGTCATATAGACATTGTTAGCAAAGCTGTTAGCTGCCTTATAAATGCATATAAAAACAAAAATATATAACAAAATACTATGGCATTTGTGTCATATTAGTTGTGAAAGCGAAAACATATATATGATTCGTAATACCTTTAAATTGAATATAGAAGCATAATGAATATTTATGTTGTACTATGTAACAGTGTTCACAATATTCATCACATCAATGGAATACCCTCGCCTGTTTACCCTTTTGGTCAATGCTACCCCACCGTGGTGGTGACTGCGCACTGGCCGTCAGCAGGTAGCACGCAGGCCGTTGCGAGAAAATCTTCGCGTGGCATAAACACTTTTCCTTCGTCGCAATTTGAATAAATGATACTTCCGTCTAACCAACAGATCGTGATTGTACTAACATTATTTCTGTGAGGAAAAAAGTAGCTGTTAAATGGATCTGGGCAAGGCGATTCGTCAATCAAATCTGAAAGCAGAACATATTAGTATTTATAGTATATGTTGTTGGTAAGGTCATGGACATTCTTGATTTATATATACATGATCATTTTCACGTCTTTAGATTTTCGCGTTTTGTGATTTTGTGACTATTCGTGAAGTCTAGAATTCGCAAATTATCAATTTCAATGATAGTAGCGCTTTCATAATAATAATTTTCGCGAGATTCTAAAATTCGCGAATTTGTCCTCCTCGCGAAATTCGCGAAAATTAAAACCTCGCGAATATTACCAGATCTACAGTATATATTGAAGTTAATTAATGCTGGTATATGTTGTTTTCGCAATTTTTCTCCATTTTAAATATCGGTTATCTATGTTGCTCTGCAAAGCCAAACGGAAGTAACTGCTCACTTGTTAGCAGAAACTGCCTTTTGACTTTGCACGAAAGTATGATCGGTCTGAGTTTGTTATCAGCGCTTAGCAGAGCAAGCAATACACCCTTTTCAATAACAACACGCCACACAGTGAGAAAGGCTGAAGTGTTTTAATCAGACAACTGTTACACACTTTTCAATGACAACACGCCACACAGTAAGCAGCGCTGAACTGTTTTAATCAGACAACTGTTCACGCGCAACTCGTGCAAGCAGTCTATTGGTATTTTCTTCAGAAATAAAGGATGTGTATCAAAGGGGTACTAATAAATTATTTTAATCGGGATTTGTTATGGGTCTACGATCATTTGAAATAGTTGTACTCTTACAGTGCTGGTATCGACTTCAGTCGTCAGAATCTGACGTCTACAGACGTCAGATTCTGACAACTAAAGTCTATCCCCGCGATGTAAGGGTTAGTCCAGATTGACCAAATTGTGATAAATTGTTGGGCTAGCGTTGGGCCAACATTGAACATTAATCAATTGGTAAACATCTTGATGTGATAGATCATATTGACAATTGTCTCACAACCACAGGCTTTCTGTGTTTCACTTAACATTTTGCGATTTAAACAGATATGAGTCAGTGAAGTAAAAAATAAAATTTAAGTGAGATCACTTTATTTCTGCCACACAAAGACACGTAATTTCTTACTTTTGAATTCAAGCAGCTACTACTGTTTGCTTCAGCACAGCACAGCAGTATCTGTATTAAATCTTGTAAACTTACCATCTATACTTTTTTCACAGTTAGGCCCAACCAGATCGTCATAACATTGATTTTTACCACACACACAGGTGTAACTTGTGGCTGATTCAACGTAACATATTCCTCGGTTTTGACAGGGATTAGGGTCACATATGTCTGGATCAACTGTTTAAATAAATAGAACATTATCAAGGCTAATAACATAGCTACATAAAAATTGTTTGTAGTCCATATTATATAGAAAGGTTTTTGCTACTGTGTTAGTTTGAGAATGTAAAACTGGTTCTATTTAATCATTTAACCGCCGGTGTCGCATATATTCGGGTATTTATATTTTATTAGCACATTAAGTACCACCTTTTAAACATGTGACGAAGATAAAATGTGGCATCAATCAGCATTAAAACACCATGGTTATATTTATATTACTATATTTATTATTCAGATGTATATAACGCATTCAGCTCAATTATGTCTAAGGTGCTCCATTTTTGCATAAGAAGGATATACAAAGATGAACATTTGAGACCACACACCTACAAAATTTGATGTTTAAACATACATTTCATTTAGAGATTAGCAATATTAACATGATTAGTACACGTGTACGTCTTTTCAGGTATGTAATTACTTGTAACCTCCTGGAGGAATAATTATTACTAAATGTGTTTTTTACCTTGCCCCACTTATAAAATAGCCTAGACTGGTGATACATATGGGTCACTATGAAAATGACTGCTGACATAACATTCTTTGCACTATTACTCAAAACTGTTAGGGGTTGACATACCTTTACATTTTACTTTGAGTATTATTAGTTTAATATTGTTTAATGAATAAATACAATTATTGTTCAAATTAAATTTGACGCTTTAACATTTTGAAAGCTCACAACTTTCAGAAAAAAAGTTTCACAATGACATGTATCTAAAATTAAAAAACCTGTGGTTATTGGTAATAATGATAATTATTATTACCAAATAATACTCATACAGGTCTACCTTCTTCGCACGTGTCCCCTTCATGGCCTACAGGACACTGGCAGTGCACTCCTCCAGTCTCTAAATTCAGGCATGTGCCCCCGTTTTTGCATGGATAACTATTGCAAGTGATATCCGCTGAAAGTATTAAAATGCCAACGCTTAATTTGTGTATTTAATTTTTGAAGCTAAAGGAAATTGTGTGCATTCAACGTTAAATAATTTTAAGAAGTAAAGTCTAATTGATTTCAAATTTTAAGAGTTTGTATTTAAACATTACACTTTATACAATATAGGCTCTTTAGAAGGAACCCTTGAATACTATTACCTGGAGAACCCTTGCAGGTTATCCTAGGGTTGCATGGTAATAGTACTGAAGGGTTATTTTTGAAGAACCTATATTGTTTATAGTGTATGACGCAATCACTTTTCAAGTTACGATTTCCCTGCTAATTACGAATTTAACTGTTTTAACCATTCCTTCAACACTCTCACATGTGTAAATAGTGCTTTTAAAGGTGATCTATCACCCCTTATATGGTATGAATAATTATATCCTTATATGGGGTGATTGGCTATCATGTGACCCTCTCAGGGGGTCACATGATAGCCAATCACCCCATATAAGGAAACACTTGTGCCCCATCTTGTGGCAACTTTCATTTATTTGTCACAAATTTATTCATACTATATAAGGGGTGATAGATCACCTTTAAATGCAACATGTCGTCACCCAGCCTGATATTAAGACAAAAGATCACTTAACACTAGTTGTGAATCGTGTAGCACACTTCAAACATTTAAAGTTCTGCCCTTAACTTCGGGTTATTCGGGTTATTATGAAAATATAGTAATATCATTTCAGAAATCTCAGCTTTTAAGAACATGTCGCTATAAACTTGACTTAGATGGCGAGATGTATTTAATTTTAAATCTAAACAAATAATTATAATGTTGTCTATGTTGTCTATATTAGACAGTGTGTAAATAAAATGAATGAAAGGAATAGGGTTTTCAGGCCACCTTTGTGCACATGTAGGCTAAACTGGCTAGGAAAACCTCCTGATGATGGTGAGATGAATATGATAACACTGCCCTCCAGACACAGAATTCGAAATTCCAAACCTGGCCATCTAACTCTAGGTCACAGAGGCTCCCCACAATATTGAATCTTTATGAGTGGGCGTGGAAGAAACATTTTGAAACTTGAATGCCAGAGCGGGGTTCTAACCCGCGATCCTCGACTTTCCAAATAGGCTGCTTTAAGCACTGCACCTAGACAGTGTGTAAATTCAAAGGTTTGCATTTTACAATCCATAGGATAGCTATCCCTTTTGAATAAAAAGATGTGATTTATCCAGCAAATACAAAACAAAACAATAACCCAAGATTCGCTTAATATTGATTCCTATCATATGCAACATTGGCACAACATAACCCAATATTGGTAGATTGTGAAGTACTGGATGTCTGCTCTCTAAGAAGTAGAAGTTGTCCCAATATAAGTTTAAGTTTGGCCAATGTCTGCGACGTTGGCCCATCAATGTTGGGCTGCGTACGTTTTTCACAGAGATCTCCTACAAACCCCTCCGGACACTGACACGTGTAGCTGGTGTCATCAACACAGGTCCCGCCGTTTTCACATGTTACATCTCCACAGGTTCGAGGAGCTGAGAAATAGGAAATAAATAAGAGACAAATAAACCACAAGAAAAAATACAAACCTTTAAAATAAAACACCCCTCATATTTTTTGTGAATTTTGTCAATACAGCTTGAAATGCTAGAATGCAAGTGCGTCCGACCCATCTTCCCTAGAGAATTTCTACATATTGCAACGTGGAGGTGAAAGACGAATTTCATTAATTGTTTAACCCTGATTTAAATGATTTAGTAATTTTCATCCCCTTGACCGCGACCCACAACTTCAAGTGGGTGAAAATGTAAATTGTATAACTCAGCGTTTTAACCCTTCAACCACCGGTGTCGCATATACTCGGGTTTTCATTTTTTATTAGCACATTAAGTACTACCTTTTAACCATGTTAAAGATAACATGTGACATCAATCAGCAATATTTGAAAACAATTGACCTCTATTTTGTCAAATCTGAATAATTTTCACTCACTTGAAGTTGTGGATCGCGTCAGCGAGACACAACTTCAAGTGGGTGAACATTTAAATTGAATAATCTGGCGGTTAAAGGGTTAAATGCTACAGAACGAAGTCATTACTTTTTACCCCCAAGAAGGTCTGGCTTCTCGAGGTCGCAGACTCCGCCTAGTTGCCATTCGGCTTCATAAGACAAATGCAGTCACAGTGGGCAATGCATATACTAAACTTTACGCTAAATAATAGTAATAATAGTAGACTCGATATAATTGATGTTTCTAGGTTTTGACTAATGCCATGCTTAATTCTAAAACAAGGTTAAAATATAGGGCTAGTCAATTTTTAAGAGTCTGTTTGCTAAAAAAAAAATGCACACATTCAACTAAGTGGCCACTGATTCAAACTAACCATAATAATATGTGTCCAGCTATTTCTGCTATCTGTGGCCCCATATTTGTGAGATTCAAAACTGTGGCAACATACTTAAATCTGTGGACATAACTGCAAGCCAATCTGTGGACGCAGATTGGAAGCTGCGCTCAATCTGAGGACCAACGTTAAACCAACATTGATTTAACGTCTTGTGTCTGTTGGTTGGATATGTTATTTGTGCAGCGAAGGCTTTCATACTGCGTTGCAATACGACAAAATAATATTCCTCTCTATGGCGTAATAAAATTATTTAATTATTTTTCACCTGTGGTGGTGGTCGTTGTTGGGCTTGTGATGGTGTAAGCACATTGTACTTGATTCGGGTAGTCACACCTTTTCTTGTCAGGATAATACACCAGACCTTCCTGACAGGTATAATCGGTGAAATTTCCCCTGATACACTTGATGAACCTGGTACAGTCATCTGGGTGTTGGTAGATGCCTTCCACGATGCCATCGAAACATTGATCTTCTTGCAAATCTTAAAACATTAGGGCAACATGTGTGATACAGTGCTATATTATCAATTATTTAGGTGAATGTTTTTTTTTAAAGACAACCATTTAAAGAAATCTTCCTGTAATTTTTGACAGTGACAGAGGAGCTATTTTTGTTCGAAATGGTTCTACAAATGAACCGATAAGTACAGGTGGGAGCAAAATGGTCACATAACCTTCAAAAATGAACTTATTACTGTGAAGTGTATATATTGGCGAATTTTTGGCGAATTATTGGCGAATAATAATAATTAGTAAAACTGATTGTTCGGTTGGTTTTGTGATAAGTTGAGACATTTGTGAAGCTAGCGCAATCAGTGGTTATCTATATTATTTTGAACTTGCCTTTCACAGAAACTTCACAATTTTTGCCTGCTATTTCATTGAAGCATCCACAATTACCACACTGACAATGGTAGGTACTCGGTGAGTCTTCGTGACAGGCGCCATAGTTACATGGATTAGGCTCACAAAGGCCTTTTTCTGCAAGGAAATAACATAAGAATCTATATAGAATTTCTCATTATAATGACAAGACTATGTTTAAACATTTCTATCAATATTTCTATTAATAACGATGGTAAATTTGACAATCATCGTATCATAATATCAGAATGGTAAATTTACTTTACGTATCTTCTATTTTAAAGTCCTGTGCTTAAACTTTGAGTTTTAATACATCGGTTTAAGAAAAAAACACCTAAACACATTATAATAATTATTTACAAACTAATTAAAAATGACTGCATTTAATTGAATATTTCATAAATTCGTCTGTATCTTGCTAAGTGCGACATGACAAATTTCAGAGCAGAATCAGCCTTTCATTATCCCTTCACCCGCGATGTTATCTAACGGAATTGTTCACTAATCTGAATTTATCTCATTTTACCTCGATCCGCAACTTAACGTAAGTAAAATTACTCACCGGCCGGGTTGACAAATCTGAGGAACAGTCCTTATGAATATGTAAATTATAAAGTTCGATTTCGCTAGGTCAAGTATTTGCGTGCTTAAAATATAAAAACAATATATTTATTCATGATAATATTCATGATTACAGCTTATAGGGACAATGTTGGACTAATGGCCCAGCGTCACAGACGGTGGCTCAGCATCACACCAGCATTGGGCCAATGTATCGTGTTGTCTGGGTAGTGACTTTTCTGGCGACGGGAGGAGAAGAGCGTCACCCGCATTACCCAATGCTGTTTGAAGGTCGGACCAGCGTCAAAGACGTTACGCCAACACTGAAACAGTATTGGGTAAATGACATGTGTTTGCTGGGGTGCTGCCGCTAAGTATACATCAGACCCAGTGTTGTCGGCATTGAACCAGTAATAGGCTGCGACACTGGCCCAGCGATATTGGGTGGGTAGACCTACATCGTGTGTATCGTAGAGACACGCGCAGCACGATTCACTGGCAAGTATCGAATGTATGTTGGCCAGCACTGGCGATGGTGGTAGAAAAAATAAACGTTGAAGATATATATTTCAACTTGTCTCCTTGGTTTATTTCTTAATCATATCCCAGACATTTAGATCAATATGGTTCTGTTAACAAAATTGTAAGCCGAATTTTTGTCTATAACACTCATGCAGCCTAAAGCCGGACCTCGGAGTTCGAAAACTCCTTTTCTACTTTTGTGTTGTAATGAGACAAATTTAAAACGATCATATTCGTGATAGGCGACCAAAGTTTTATAGACCGAGTTCAGTTTGCACTCAGATTCTAAACACATATCGTTATCTTGGATTTAGAAGGATGTAGCTGCCACTTTCTAAAGTGGCAGCTACACCCTTTCATATCTAAGGAACGATATGTGTAAAAAAAATGGTCATACTGAATTTTTAAGATACAAAGTTTTCATTTTTACGGGGAAAATACTTATTCACTATTCATCGCTTATTCACCTTTATCACAGAAGACACCAGTGTGCTTTGAAATACAGTGGCACTGAAAACCAGCTTCGGTATCTTCGCATGTTGCCCCGTTGCGACAGTGTACTTGGCTGCAATCTGAAATGTCAGTATTGACTGTCAGTGAATCATCATCGGTGTTTGAATTTGCAAATGTGCCATTGTGCCATTTAAGAAAACATAGAAGGACAGAGAAATCGATTCGTGTTTCCTAAAGCACGTAAAACAAGACATACAACAAGGGCGACTGCCCTGTAAATTATGTAAAGTTTGAGAGAATACTTCAAAAGTTATTAATGAGATTAGTGTGAAATTTGATTGAGTATTTCAAAAGTTATTTATTTAGACGTCAATTCAGACGTCAATTCTCAACCGTCTTCCATGTAGTTTTGCAGGCACCATCGAATGGTATTATGGCCACTGCCCTGTGAATTCTGTAGAGTTTGAGCGAGTACTTCAAAAGTTATTAATGAGATTAGTGTGAAATTTGCTTGAGTATTTCAATATATATATTCATTTAGACGTCAATTCAGACGTCAATTCTCAACCGTTTTTTATGTAATTTTGCAGGTACCATCGGTTGGAACTACGGCAACTGCCCAGTAAATTTGGCGGAGTTTGATTGAGTACTTCAAAAGTTATTAATGCAAAGCACTGAGCCAGCATTGTGACAACGCCGGCGGATCGTTTTTCGTTGATATCTCAGTCAATTCTCAACCGTTTTACATGTAATTTTGCACACACCATTCGCAGCCATTGCGGCGACTGCCCTGTAAATTTAGTGAGGTTTGATAGAGTATTCCAAAAGCTATTTAATGTGATGCACTGAAACAACACTGTTTCCACATCGCCAGAGCGCTGAAAATGCGGGCTGTCATTGAAACAGCACTGAGGAAGTGCCCTCCCCCCATCGTACATGTGTGACTGAGCAGTTAGAACTGACAAGGCAGGTCGCCAGGATTGAGAGAGTAATTATCAACACTACATCGACATAGGCCCAATATCGTTTTTTTTTTTTTTTTTTTTTAAGATATGATACCTAGCTGAAAATAAGCGAGAAAAGATTGCTTTTCCAACAAGTATATTTAGTATATTCAACATGAAGAGGTTTTCTATTTACATAGCAGTAGACCGGTTTATATGGAGTGATTACAGTGTACACGACATGTATAACAGGATATATCTAGCATCAGGTTTTGTACGATGACACGGAACCCCTTTTCCGCTAAGCTTATTTAAATTTTCGCCCACTTGAAAATGTGTCTTGCTATCGTGTCTCACAACTTTAACCCTTTAACCGCCGGTGCCGCATTTATTCGGGTTCTCATTTTTTATTAGCACATTAGGTACCACATTTTAAATATGGTAAAGATAAAAAGTGACATCAACCAGCAAGATTTGAATAGGGTTGACCGCTCTTTTGTCAAATCTGACTAATTTTCACTCACTTGAAGTTGTGGATCGCGTCAGCGAGACACAACTTCAAGTGGGTGAAAATTCAAATTGAATAATTTGGCGGTTAAGGGGTAACTAGCCGAAAATTACTCATATTTGTTTAATTTCAGACTAAACAGTTGCTTAGCGATGAAAGGATTAACGTGAGACTTTCTGCATCTACAGCACAATCAGGGATGTGTGCTCAATCCATCCAGTTTCTAACCAGAGTGGTCTCTATCTTAGCGCGATGTACATATATGTTATTAGTGTAAAACGAGTACACAGCCAACCATTGCTAACTGTTGTATGATGCGCTAAATGATGACGTTTTCTCATTCCGTTGCCGTTGGAACTGTTGGTAATTGCCAGAATCAAATGAATGAGAAATACCACTAAGTTTAACAACTGGGTAACTAAATTTTACTTAAATAGATAGATTTGAATGTGTTTAAAATCGTCATCCGCACTGAAAGCGAGGGTTTCTATGGTATAAAAATGGGCGCAATGATGGTTTTCTAACCACTAATCAAATAAAAAATTGAAGGACGATTTAGCTGATCTCATCATGTGATAGAATGCGTCATATCACTGTTGTGATGGTCTGGTTAGGTCAGAAGAAAAATAACTATCATTTGTATACAAATTAATATTTTCTATAAAGGATGATGAATGTTACTGATGTGGTTTTAATTTCCACTCACCCCACAATATAACTGAGCTATCTACGTCCCACTGGGCATACGACGTTGAATCAACGTCATTGACGTTGATTCAACATCGCAAGAACGTCGTATGCCCAGTTGGGTACAGCCCAATACATACCATAGACAGCAGGAGTTGATGCTTCCACATATGCTGTTGTTGTTGGTATTATTTGTGTTGTTTCCACATATTCCGTTGTTGGTTTTATTGTTCTTGTGCCGTCCACATCTTCTGTTCTTGTTGCTCTTGTTGTTCGGGTCGTTTTCACATCTGCCATTGTCAGCATTGTTTGAGTTTCTACAAAAACGAAAAATACGCTATTGGTACGAATCATAGGAACGATGCGCACTTTCTCGCCCACTATTAACTCCGGACAAATATGCAAGATGATGTTTTATAGCTGAGTATTGTCTCGCAAATAGTTATCTTTTAGTTGTGATAAACCTATCAAATGTGGGTGGTCTACAGACATGAATTCGAAAGATATGATACAATATGATACAATATAGTGAAAATTAATAGAATTCTCATGAAATAATCAATTCTTTATTATGTTTAATTCCCCTACTTTTATTTGCATATTTATTACATAAAACACACCTCTGTAAATACAACCAAAAATGAAAGAAATTTTATTTAAATACGAGTAAATCACCATATCATATTCATACAATCTATTTTTGAGAGCAGAGCAATTGATCGCAGTCTCAACATATTATTCTGATTTGAATATTTGATACAAAATGATCACCCAAAACAAAATCATACAGTAACAATGTCACCTCTGCAAAAACATCAAGTTGTAACAGTACAAAGTCTGGACACAAACCACATCCAATTGTTACAGTACAGTCAATGGTCTCTTACCGCTTGGCTTTGTGGTGTCTGCACTCTTTTCTGTGGTGCCCGTGCTGTCGTTTTTGACTGTTTAAGAGGATGAATATACATAATAATTCTCAATTGCTCATTATGTTGGCTACATGTTTTCAAAGTTATTTATTTGAACAGTATAATGCTGATAAAATTCAATGAGTTCACATTATTGTGAGCCATATAAGATCGGTTGACATACAAGTGGTATACAGTGTGAAACTATTGTGTAGTCATATAAACAAAAAAACGACAATTTATTGTTTTATAGAAGACATAGGTGCCCATTCTCTTAAATGTATTAAGGTTATGCTCATCTTAACGTTCTCTCATCGTCTTTTCCAATGCAAATCAGCGAATTTGTAATGAGACCACACCTAATCTTTTCGTGATCCCTTGGTACTGAGCCCACTATAAATATTCATAGTGATTTAATCGCATCTTGTTCCCATAAAAAATCAGAAAAATCTCTTTGTTTTTTAATTTAAATTAACTGGAGTTAAAATAAAAATAATCTTGTGATTTTTCGTTGGTATGTTGTCGAATATTTTATAGATTTCAAGGGAACTTACGTGTCAGGTTGACGGTAACAGTTATACAGACAGCAAGCAATGTGACCAGAAAGCCGATGAATATCAGAATCAGGATTCTCCATCGTATCTTTTTCAATTTTTTCGTCTCATCCGCATCACTGTTCTCTTTTTTTTGTTCAGTTTTTCTAAACAGACAAAATTACTAGCCTTTAATGGATGCATACTATAAAATATACTCTGAAAAGGCAAATGTCATGATAATAATAATGAATGATTTTAAAATGTATTCACATTCTTACAAAACAGTACATATTGATATAGTGTACAAGGGCATATTATTGTTGTACACATGTCATTAGGCTCAATATTATTCTCGTATTTTTCTATTATATGATTCCAATATCGCATCATTTAACTTGCACACCTTTTGATGTGATATTACCTTTTGTGATATTACCTTTTGTGGCTGAATTATTTATTTCTATGTTCATAATTTAATTTTATAGCTGTTTATTTTTTCAAAAACAGTAATATGCTTCGTCATTTGAAGCTGACATGGCTAACGCAATTTCCAGCTTCAAATGACGAAGCATATTACTGTTTTTGAAAAATAAAAAATCTATAAAATTAAATTATTTGAATAAAAGAGCATATATCACTATATTATGATTACAGTGGACTTTCAGTGGCATTTGAAGCCGAAATTGCTAACGCAATTTCCAGCTTAAAATGACGAAGCATATTACTGTTTTTTGAAAAATAAAAAATCTATAAAATTAAATTATTTGAATAAAAGAGCATATATCACTATATTATGATTGCAGTGGACTTTCAGTGGCATTCTATTTTGTTTGGAACTTGATTCAAATTGTTTGTATATCAATGTTGGTTCAATGTTGGATGGTCCCAGCAGCGAACAGTTAGATCAAGTCTATTATGGCCTATATGTTTTGCTACAGCGTATTCCCATACTCCCATGCAATGTCATGTTTTACTCGGCTGTTAGAATAATGCCCTTTACCATGTCCTTTATCTTCATGATAATAATAAACAAATATTACTTAGATACTATAATAATTATTATTGTCAGCAAATTCGAATCCAAAAAATAAATCATAATTGTTCATTCTGACCCCGCAGTGGGGGTATACCTTTTCGTTAATTGGGTACTTTAACTACGTGGGGGTGTAATAAAGTAATAAAAAGTAATTAAAGTATCTATAGACCATTATTGTTTATAGGGGAACGTATTCGTGGGATTTCAAAAGCATTTTTCGATTCATGAAGTCGATCGTTTTTTCTCAAGTTTTTTCTAAAGAACTGAATATTACATTAGTAAAACATAATTTGTTCAGAGCTATTCAGTCACTGGCATCTGATTTAAGGACCTCGTACATCAGTCGGTATTTTATGACTTGACTATACAGTCACCCTAGTAACAGGTTCAAAGGTTAGAAAAAAGCAGTTCATCAAAGTAATGTTCATTCACTGGACAACTTGGAAGATCATCTTTTACCAATCAAGAATATTATTATTATTAATAACCTTTCGTTATAACCACGCGAACAAAAAATATGTGGTCGCTACCCGTAATAACCTTTTCAACTCTTGGATAATGTTAGTGATTTCTAGTTTTCATATCTGTAGCTAAATGGCTCATATGATCAATAATATTCATGATCGACGCTTCCACATAACGAATTCATGAATAACTAAAGGGTCACCTCGCATGCACGATAGATCTACTGGATTGCAAGTGTTTGCAAGTATTTTTCACTTCATACACTATGCAGTTTTAATCTATTGCATAAGTAATTATGCATTTACACACTTTAAATGCACGAGTAAATGTGACAACGTGTTATTATAATGACCAATGTTGCGTCACACCTGAACATAAATATCCTATATCAGAAATACATAACAAGAAATGTATAACTCCGACATGATGATTTTAGACAGTAAGTTCACCAAACTGCATATTACTCAAAAACTATTTCACTTATAAACTTTGTTCTGGTGTCATCAGAAAGAGCGATCATGTATCTTTAATTTGACATTGTTATTGACATTTTAAATATTATATGGCAGTTGTAGTATGGTAATATCCAGCAGATACCACGCTCAAACTGCTTGTCCACATGTATGTCCCGGGGTCCTCTGTGATAAAGTGGTAGCTCATAATTATTAAATTAGCATGTAGCTGTGACAACAAACATACTTTTCTGGTATGATAGGCCCCATTGGTTTGTTGTTGTACCCCTTTGTGAAGAACTGGAAACTGTTGTGTTATTACCAGTATGTGGTTCTCAAACGAATACAAGTGTATACTTATATGCTACACACATGAAACATACTGGTATGTCTGTATTATGTTGGCTGGAAAATCTAAGATGGCTTGCATCACAATATGGTATGTGTTAGCAAGATGATGTTAGCACTCACACCTGGATGAATATGTTCCGAATAGCTCGCATCCAAGCCAGAAATAAAAATCACACAGATAGCTAAGCATACATAGTTATAGAGTACATAATAAAGAAAAAGATGTTTGCTCTTAGAATCATCTGTTTAGCAATAAAACGATAAGAACAAGGCTTTAATACTCTACAGATTTATATCACCTGTCTTCATGTTCTTCTTGGTGAGATTCTCCACTTTGTCCTTTTACTTGTCTGGTCGCAGGGTTCAATTTCTCATAATCAATCTTTCAAATATAATATACAGATGTTATCAGGTAATTTTCCAATTTGAAAATGATACATGCGCATAGAACTTAGTGTTCCAATTGTAAAAGTATACGATGGTGATATTTATCTTTTTTAATTGAAAGAAATAATTCAAAGTGGCACTGGATAAAACGATGACGGAGGATAGTGCATTATTGTTTAATATTTAATTTATCTTTAATTTAACACATTATTAAAACATCAATGACAATGTAAGGTATTTTTGTTATCGTTTATAAAAGATGTAATGTGGAATTTATCTTATGTAGAGCCTACTCATCTAAATCTTTGGAACCACAATATGTCAATTCTAGTTTTCAGAGGACCGAGTTATATTTATGAAGACCATAAAGTCCAATTTCTCATAATCAATCTTTCAAATGAAATATACAAATGTTATTTTCTAAATGTAGTTTCAAGGCGATAAGCACCCCCTCTAACAATCTTTAATGCTCTGACACGCACTGTACACGCCTATATTAAGGCATTGTATTTATACTATATTATACTACAAGCTTCAGAAATTAAACAGCTCGTCTGAGAGACCTTCGACATCCTCAGAGTAACGTTATACAAAGCACATACGTTAGAGGTAAAACATATTTTTGCGGAATTGCCCCCCCCCCCCCTCTCTTCTCTCGGATATCAGGATAACAATCATCGCAAATGCCAGGCAGTGGTGGGGAAATGTTAAATGTTTATGTTCATTTGACTTTCAAGTGGAAAACATGAAAAAGCTTCCGAAATGTTATCAACTTTGGTCGACAAGAACAGGTCCAAACGACCTCTACCACATGAACTAAAATTATATACATACACATTATAAAACAAACTGTTTGCTAGTTTTAAGTGTACGCGTAGTTATCATAGACAGCGCGTAGTTTAAAGCATTTATTGTTAAGATACACATGAATTGTATGTTACAATTTGTGATATGTTCACATAAAATAAATAATTCTGACAATCATGACAATTGTCAGTCATTATTGTTCTCGCACCAAAACCAGAGATAAAATAGCTATTTTATGTTCTGGACCTTGTAGCAAAAAAGAAACTCAGCATGGAAAGCGCAAAAAGAATAGCATTAACTCACAATTTGATTCATTCTCAGAATATTTGGTTGAAAAAATAAAATCACATCTTTCTGATTATTAATGACGTAGTGCATAGGTGTGATGAAACTGTGAAGCTCAGCCTTATGTTGTGTCACGATTGTGAGCTTGTACACTTCCCGAGACAAGAACACACTATAACGAAGATGTCAATGGGGCCCTCATCTGCAGTTAGGGAGTCTACGGAAAACCGAAGTTTACCGAATGGCACTCACAGAGCCATACCAAGTGCCCCTCCCATGTCACCGTCCACAGATGAAAATTATGAACGTGAAGATGCGAATATAAGAAATCAGGATCATAATAGTGAATTCAAATTAGAACCATTACTTGCATATATACTATTTTCCCTGCAAAGCTCAACTTCAGAAAATATTAGCAAGGCAGTGTTGGGTCACTTTACTCCGGAGCAGATTTTCAACGCAAAAGAGGTATTATGGGGGAAATGTGATGTCAAAGTGCTTGGACAGAAAGTAAGAAGACGAGGATCTAATGTCAGATCTGAACAAGATGCTAATCTACAGGTTATCATCGCAGCCTTAATAAAGCTGGATAAAGTTGATAAGCTACCATGCGTAGTAATTGACGCAGGTAGTCTGGGGATCATTCCCAGATCTCACCCAGAAGAATTAAATAATATATCGCTTCTTGACAGATTGAATAGATTAGAAGCCAGAGTGACCAGTCTCCAGCAGGGTGTTGATACATCCCTGCGCCTACATTCAGATGACGTGGATAGGCTTGCATGAGCAACCAAGTTATACTCTGAGGTCACTGCAGCCGCTGTAAGCAAGCAGCCACCTGTTAAGCTGAATAATAGAAGTATTACAAATAATAAAACCATCAAAGACAATGGGGTACCACAGCAAATTCAACAGAAAACACAGCCACATCAAGGTCAACAACCAATACCACATATATCACATCAAGAGGAGAATGCATCACAGCAGCAGTGCCAACAGCAGCAACAAGATATCAACTCGATACATTTTCGATCTGAACCTGCGCAACGTATTATCCGTCCTCCACAAAGACAACCACTGCGAGGCCGAGGACGTGGTCGTGGCTTAACAAATCTAAGAGGACTTGGACGTCTCAATTATCCTCCGCGAGGTCCAGTTGATGACAGATACAGTTCTAATATGTCTCTGGGTAGAGACAGTTGGCGTTCGTCTACACAGGCATTGCCTGTCTACGAGGACAGCGATGGTTTCCAATACCAAAGACAGACGATGCGCAATATACGGCAAGAGAACAAGAGGCGTCGAGTTATCACAGGGACAGCTAGATGTCAGGAGCGTCGAGCTCAGGGTGCGCCTGAACCAAGCAGGCACCTGTTTATATATCGAGTAAGTACAACCACTCTTACTAGTGACCTTAGTCAGGACGTTTCCGAAATGAGTTTTACCGCACGTGACTTGCAATGTTTGTCACATAATAATGCCATGTTTAAATCATTCGAATTAACTGTACCTAAATCGGAATTTGCGGATCTATTTGATGGCAATATATGGCCACAGGGAATTAGAGTGAGAAAATTTATCCTGCCGAGGAGCGGATCCAACGAACAATCTATTTAAGTTCATTAAATCAAGTTTTTATTTATATTTTTACCTATCATTCAGTATGACCACTCTCAGTGTATGTTCAGGCAGATTGAACAGGCAGATTGGCTTATATTGATAGTCTAATTTCAGCTCATGACTTTGTATTCATACAAGAGACTTGGTCGTGTGAGGATCGTCTAGATATTTTCAGCAATTACATAAATAATGTTCTAAGTCATGGAGTGTCTGGAATGCACTCTAATCAACCTTTAATAGGTAGGCCACAGGGTGGCTGTTCTATCATCTGGAAAAAAGATATTGCAGGGACTATTATTCCCATTGAAACTATTTCAAAACGAATATGTTGTAATAATGTATTGTTTTAATAATGTAAATATTTTACTCATCAATGTATACATGCCATGTGACAGCAATATTAAAGTACACAATTTAGAATATCAAGATGTTTTTATGTGAATTAAGAAGAATATGTGAACAATTTACGTCCTCTATAATACTATTAGGTGGAGACTTTAATACCGATATTGCACGATCTAAATCATTTAACACTAAAAATTTTGAGGAGCTTATTGAAAAAGAAAACTTAGTCGATTGTATGAATCATGTTTTGTCCGACATTGACTTTACCTTTGAAAATAAGGTTAATGGTGAGCGATCTATTCTTGATCACTTTATTGTGCCCAAAAATGTTTTTCCTTTAATCACTAAGCAGTCTGTTTTACATGATGTAGATAATTTTTCAGATCATTCTCCGATAACCCTGTCCGTCGATATTCCAATTGATTGCATAAACCTTGTATTTCATGGGATAAAGCTACTGATCATGATATATTAAGGTATCAGACAGTCCTAATAACTTTATTAACTGATATTAAATTACCATATAAAGCTATACATTGCACAGATTATTTTTGTACTCATCACAATGAGCCTATCCAAGTGTATTATGACAATATTATAACTGCATGTATTAATGCCGCAGCAGATACTATCCCCATAAAAGGTGATTCTTCTCCCAGACGCTCTATTGCTGAATAGGATGAACAGGTGTCCTCCTCCAAAGACAAAGCACTATTCTGGCATAAGCTGTGGAAGCAGAATTGCTGTCCACATCAGGGCATACTGGCAGATATACGACAAAAACACGTTCCCAGTATCACTATGCTGTACGACAATCAAAAATAAATAGTGATATATTGAAATCAAATTCAATAGCTCAAACTTTTGCAGAAAATGACCCGAGTAAATTTTGGCAAGATATACATAAATTTATTGGTAAAAAAGTATTACGCCAAACAAAATCGATGGTGAAACTGATAGTAATAAAATAGCTAATAATTTTGCTTTTAAATACGAAGAATTATATAACACAGTATCGTTTAATCAAATTGAAATGAATGAATTAATGCAAGATGTTACCTCAGATATTAAACATAGATGTATTGAGGGTGGTTTCAATAGCCAGCACCACATAACAGTTAATCATAATATTGAGTCGGCTATGAAACATATAAAAAGTTATAAAAAGGATGGGTTTGACGACGTAAGCACCAGTCATCTTATACATATAATAATATACATAATAATATACATATGTCACTTCTTTTTACAGCAATGTTACATCATGGTTTTTCACCCAGTCAATTTAGAATTTCAAAGTTAATCCCCATTGTTAAAAACAAGCGTAAATCGTTACACGATAGTAATAATTACCGTGTTATAGCTCTCAGTAGTATAATGGGGAAGGTGTTTATTGGGTTTTATTAGAATTGTACAGTAATTTTAATACCTCTGGCCTGAAGTTCGGCTTTAATACCTCTGGCCTGAAGTTCGGCTTTAAATCCACAGTTACATGTACATATGTTTTAGATGAAGTAACAAACTACTACAACCAGAGAGGGTCAGACGTTTTTGTTGTGTTACTTGATGCCAGTAAAGCATTTGATAGAGTAAATTATATCCATTTATTTAATGAGCTGAAAACAAAGGCTCTATGTCCCCTAGTTATACTTTCTTATTAATATGAATATACTCCAGTCAATGTTGTATGGCATTTATAACGATTTATTGCTGACAATGCTGAAAGAATCTGGTATTGGTTGTCATGTGGGATGCACCTTTGTGAGAGCTCTTGCGTATGCAGATGACGTTGTTTTATTATGTCCTACTAAGACTGGTTTATTAAAAATGTCAAATATATGTAAACAATTTTCTTATAAATATGATGTTGTTTTTAATGCTGACAAATCAAAACTTACTGTGTACTCGAATATTCAGACAAGTGTAAATAATATCAATATCACATTTCAAGGTAAAGAAATTTCTGCCGAATCAGGTGGTGTACATTTAGGAAATAGCATTGGCAAAGATTCCCATACAAAACGCATCTCAGGTGGAATTTCTGAATTTAATAGGAGGCTTAATGTTTTATTATTGACCTTTTCTCATTGTCATTCCTCAGTCAAGTATCATTTATTTAAAACTTTCTGTATGCCGCTTTATGGCTTTCAGCTTTGGGACTTAACACTGAAAGAATCTCAACGCTTATATACAGACAGACAGACAGACAGATATTTTATTGACAGAAATAAAAGTCATTACAGACTTATTTGTCATAGTAATAAGAGAGATATATGTACATGTATATACAAGAATGTTAGTTTGTTAAAATCATATGAGTCAATATACATGGTATGATAAACAACTAAAATCATGTTAGGTGGCATTGCCATAATAAAAACTGGGTATTTCGGTGATACAAATGACTACTTCTTAAAATAAAATTAAAAGGCATAGCCAAGATAACATAGGGGTCTATCATTTTGCTTCCCGCACCAAAACCAGAGATAAAATAGCTACTATGTTTAATATACTAATTATATATAGTAGCAAAAAAGACACTCTGGAAAGCGTAGAAATCAAAAATATATACAGGTGCATAATTATGCTACAGTAACTGGAGTATGAAATAAGACAATGGTAAAAATTATATGGTATATAAAAAATATATATATGTATATATAATATAAAGCAGTACAATTAATGTGGCAATCCGCGAAACAGGTAGCTCCGAGCCATGTGACCATGCAAGCACAGTCGCTATGAACTCGGAGATTCCCTGATAATGACTAGTGGTGTAAACTTAACAACGTAATAACAGCACTACTACCGTAACACAATATATACATACTAATAAAAGTCGGACATTGTGGTTCGTCGACTGCCAACAAAGTATAGCATCAGAACCATCCATATTACGGATAATAATTATGTGTGCCATTCACGCAGGACATGGCACTCACACAATAACATTAAAGTTGATCTAATTAACTAGTGATTTATTACCTATATGGCCCTCGCACAAAAAAAAAAACATTACAGCTTATTTTAATTCACTATATTGTTTATTTCATACCATTTCACTCACGACCTAGTTAGTACCACATACTCGGAGTTACAATCGAAGAAAAACATTCCCGACCTCATAGATAAAATCAGCTGACTTAGCAACTCTGAAATCATCCATAAGGCCCCACCTCGTCTGATAACAAAGGCGACGGAAACGTCCCTAACCGGCCCTAAAAAGCCAAATAATAAATCCGAGAGCAACAGCCGTCCTGATATGTGGTAATACCCAAGTCAGATCATGAAGGCATGATAATATGGATAATATAGCATGATATAAAGTTGTCAGACGTATTTATAAAATGTCTCCTCGTTCACACCGTAAATTTGTATACGAGATAGCTTATGATTCCCCTATTGATTTCCAGATCCATAGAAGATTTATTAAATTTGTTCATTCACTACTCAGAAATAAAAAAACAAATAGTCAACATGTGTGTGAAACTTGCCATGGAAGGAAGTTGTTCCCCACTATGTAATAACATATCTCTAGTCTGTTTTAGGTACCAACTAGACCGCAATGCCATTGCCAGATCATCATACAGCACATCTTTCCCCCGTAGTTAAACGTATGTACTATAGTAATTTACCGAATGACGACAAAGCTACTGTACAATTTGCTAAAGAGTTAATATCATCTCGTGATTACAGAGTAATAAATCTATGTAAATAACATTTATCATTTTTGCTTGACTACATGTTATGTGATTAATATGTATAATTTTGCTGTGTGAATTTATTTTCTTTTGAGTATACTATGTATTATGTACTTCGAGTACGAAATAAATCTGCATTATTATTAAACATAATCACCTGTATGCTTTGAAACATGTTCAAGGACATCTTACCTCGGCCGGAATACATCTTGTCCTGTTGGACTTATCGTGCCTGATAATATCCGGTATAGTGTCATATTCATCGCCAGATGTCCTGTCGGGCTTAACATCGATATCAATATCCGATATCATTGCATACTCTTCACCCGATGCCCGGTCCAGATTATCTCGCCGGACAACATCCGATATCATGGAATATTCCTCACCCGATTTCCGGTCATCTTGCTTGCCAACATCCGATAAACAGTCTTGATACGATACCCTGGCAGGCGTATCTTGACTGACAACACCCGACAAATTTTCATATCTTAGACCTGGTGTCGTGCCGGGCCTATGTTGACTCACAACACCCAATACATTTTCATAGTTTAGACCCGATGTCATGTCGGGCCTATCTTGATTCACAATACCCGATAAATTTTCATATTTTAGACCTGACGTTGTGTCGGGTTTATCTCGACCATCTATATCGACTATATACGGCGGGCAGCTGGATGAAGGTGTCCGCTGGTGCTGATCCCACATGGTGACCTCTGGACTTTACCTGTCGGATTTGAACTGTTCATCACCTGAGAAATAAAGGTGGTAATATGTTTATTTGCAAGCTGTGAATATTTTTAATGTGTCGCGTTAGGACACCCTTGTGTTAGGAGCTATATGTGAGGGACCACATAATAACCTCACTCTTACGGTTAGTTCTTTTTTTCAGGGCCTGTATTATCAATGTTGTTGATCATGATCTGAGGCATGTTTTTGGTCGAGACAACCCCCTCCACCAAATACGTTCCTAGCATTCAAGTCCCTAGCTTTGAGAATAAAAAAGCCTAAAATGTACGTTATTCATAGGCAGATTGGGGGTGTGTCAAGACGGTACAATCACGAAGCAGGAAGTTCAGACTTGGCTTATATGTATACGTGGCGTACAGGCCTTCCTACTATTATACCCGTTTTTTCTCCGCCTGGGTACGATAGCTATACTGTTCAGGTAAAAGGTTCCAAATATTTCTCAAACCAGACGTTATTTATATGTTAACTTATTTGTGTATGTGTGATACAGTACAGACAGTGGGGGGGGGCACTCGATTTGTGGCAGCAATTACCGTGCGTTACAAAACGGACACGCCTGACCTGGCACGGCGTGAGCGTTGAACACCTTTAGTGTGGACGCCACAGATCGATGGCTTAATCACACCTCGTTAAGATAAGCAGGTGACCACGCCCACGCCCACCAGCCTTCCCGTCTGAGCCCTTGGAGTACCATCACCCACATATTATATCCTTACACATTAAAGTGTGTAAATTACAATTACGAGCCATATTTTTCCATCCTACATAGCATTATATATGTTTTGAAGATGTTTTATCAATTAAACTATTTCATAGTGATTTAAAGAATATATATAAACTTAGGTTTCCAAAGTTTGTTGAAAAGTTGAGTAGCGATAGCTATAGTAAATAGTTATAATTTTAACTTGTGGTACTAAAGTTTATCTAGCAGCTAATATTGAAACAATCCAACCAAGGTAATCTTCAACGTTTACTTACAATAAATTATTCAGCGTTAATGAGTATTTTATGTTTTAAATGTATTCATGTTTTTATCCAGTATTATTATATTTTTTTATTGCAATGGTTTATTTTGAATGACTACATTTCATGTACTAATTATGTGTAATTGCATACGGTGGTCCAACATTAAACCTGCATTGAATCAAAGTGTCATGTTTGTCTTACCCAGACACTCGCTAACAGACTGTTAGACGGGTGGCCTCTGAGTTAGATAGATGTTTTTTTAGTATTTATAATGATACAACAAACTCACACTCCTCAGTTCCTCTGTGACATACATAGGACATACACCATCAATCAAAATGAAATTATTTCAACAAGACATTGCTTTCATCATAGAGAAAAACATAGAGGGCTATAAAACGGCTACCATTCAGAAACAGCCTGGAGAAAAAAGACATGTAAATGTGGTATGGTCGGCTGTGGAGGATTTTGAAAATAATTTTGCTCCCAAAAAATAACTTATATACAAATGTTTTATAATTATGTAAAAAAAATTCTAGTCAATATTCTAGGCACAGCGCCAGGACGCATATCAGATCATAGTGGCTGAAAAATGTTTTCCGGGGATATAACTATTTTTACTGTGTATTAATACTTTTATCTGTTTTTAATTTTAAACTATGTTTGAGTGTGGTTTTCAAAGCATATATTTATTTATATGCGGAGCAGTTGCCACCTAGGGCACCCTTGGCTTCACAAGGTGCAATTACACCACTGATAAGCACGAAAAGGCAGTGGTGACAGTGCGTCAGCTAGGTGTCATAAGCATCCCAATATAAATCCCTAACTTTTGACATTTTCATCGTACAAACTTGTAATAAATATCAGCAGAAAGCTTATTCATTACTCAAAAAAATGATATAAATTATATTATGATTGCACGTTAACTCGCAAAGTTATTTATTTAGAAAGGTAAGCAGGGTTTGTCAGTGTTGGCGTGGCTGAGACATAACAAGCAGTTAGCGCGGTGTGACAGCACAAAACAGTTTTATAACATTTATACAATGTTCAACCAACGTCGAAAACTTTGTGCCGTCATTCTCTAAATGTAATACAAATGTTTTGTATTTACTGGGCGATACAAATTCCTAACTTTAACTAAAATATAACGTCTTCGGCACGCGAGGAAAATATAGGCTAGATCCAATCCGAGTAGCGTCAATTAAGCAGTATGTAAACATGCAGGCCTTCCCTGAGATAGCAACCAACAAAACATGGGAATGACTGAGGCGTCCACACTAGCTAATTAGCAATTCAGACAATTAGTAAAAATATAAACATTGCCGTTGATAATGAAAAATTGTAAAAATACAATCGTATTTTAAATTTGTGAATAAAATAATACTTTGATAATGTTTTTTTGTGACTTATGAATTAATCATTGACTGGTAAGAGAGGTCACGTTAAACTGGCTTATCTGAACAGCAGTGCATAGCGTTGGCACCTCGTTAACGTCTGCGTTTGATCCACCACCTCACTCTAGCACCACCCCCCTGTGCAGGGTGACGCGACGTGGAGGTGCGCAGCGCCCTAACAAGTGTGACAGGGGTGTGCGTCGCTCACTAATGTTTGTGCCCCCCACTGTCTGTACTGTATGTCGATTCTACTATTCATATGCTGATTTGCTTATTTTATTTTGTGTTAAAATAACGCAGAGTTGCCCAGTGGACACAAAAAAACACCCAAAATGGGGTCATTGGTACCATAAAAAGGTACAAATTATTGTTGTGATTTTCGACAAGTTATATGTCTGCACTACATATTTTTGTATGATAGCAGTTTGTATGTAGTAGCTTAACGTGTGTTATCACGTCACAAATCAACTCACCCTCTTAATGATTTACCATTTCATTTTAGCAATCATGTATACGTTTTTGACGATAATCTTAAAACTACTGAATATTAGAACTCTATTTTTTGCTTGTATACTCACATATATCTAACACATTCTGATGCTAAATTTGATGCCAATAAACACGTCATCAAATATAGAAGCATGCGACTAATAATGTTATATTATATTTATTACCATATTTACAATGTACATGTAGTAATATTCATTGTTTTGTGTGGCTCAATAATGTGAGAAATAGAAATTTAGCATATAGATTTTCAACAAGGTGTATGTCTGTGGTAAATATATTCGCATGATAGAAGTTTGTATGTAGTAGCCTTATGTGTGGTATCACCTCACAAATTACTTGCCATTTTATTTTCCAATGCAACATACGTCATTTTCAATAATTTTAAAACTACTACATATTATAGTTTAATTTTGTGTATGAAGGCTGATATGTATTTGCACTATGTTACTGTTACGTTTGATCACAACCTAAAAAAAATATGTAACTAAATATGTTTTTGCTACATAGTTACATATATTGCTTTGAGTGTTAGCTCATTTACCCAAGACGAACACACTTATTATTGTGTTTTGGTTTTGGTATATGTATGAGCTAAATATATTGGCATGATAGCAGTTTCTATGTAGTAGATAAATATATGTTATCACGTAACAAGCAAACTCACCGTGTGAATGATTTAACCATCTTATTTTTCAAATGAACATTCATCATTGCCCACATTTTTAAAACTTTTGGACATTATGGTTCTATATTTTTTATTATAGACGGATGTATATCGGGCAAATTTCCAGCTTACGTTTGATGCAAATAAAATGGTCAAAACATAATAAATATGGAACTAAATATGTGTATATGTACACGTTTTTATTCATTTGCTACATTGAAACAGTGATTGTTTTGAGTTGTAACTCAAACACGCAGGAAGCACAAAGGATTATTATTGTGCTTTGGACAAGATATATAGTAAGTACTAAATAGTTTAGCATAATAACAGTTCCTATGTAGTAGCTTAATGTATGTTATTGCCTTATTAATTTATTTACCCAACCCCATCCAACATACGTCATATTGAGAGCTGCCAAATATTAAAGCTTCATTTTTCGACGTAGGCCGATATATAAATATGAAACATTGTATTAGGTTTGATGCAATTGAAAGAGACACAACACTGAAACATATCTAAATATTTGTATGTATGTATTTTCCGTCAAACTACTTTTAGTACGTGGTCACAGTGCTTGTTCTGAGTAGTAGCATACATGCATACAAGAAACATGTGTCCTAGTAACTTGAAACGGTAACAACAGTTGTATTATAAGGAATTTGATAGATATTTCGTTAAACAATGCGTGATGAACATTTATACATAAACTTGAACCAAAGCATATTATGTGTGCTGCATGGGAAGCAAGCATGTGGTAGCTTTTCTTTGGGTGAATGCACTGTTGATGTCAGTTCCTGTATCTACAGATATATAGGCCTACTTTTATAGATTTATAACATGTATTGCCATGACAATTATGAGTTCATTAGGATGATTAACCTGATTGTTTTTTTGTATTACTGTTGCAACCAATAACTTACTGCAGCACGGAACTGTATGCAGAACATAATGCAACTGGTCGTGTTTCAAGAATTCACCATGACCAAAATTGTTAAAATTGTCAAAAATGTTATTGTACTGAAATCCCATTAGCAATATACATTTTACAATTTTTTAAAATTATTTTAAAATAAAAAAAATGTACCACAATGTCCAGGGTAATATTTAGTATTCAAAAATGTAAAAAAAATCTCAATTAGTATTGTGGTTTATGTTATGTCTATACACTTCTCCCATCATCAGCAACAACACATGAGTATGTAAATGTATTTACTAAAAATCTAAATGTTAATTTGGCATCGTACTGTCGATTTATTCAAATCTTCATCTTCACTTAGGACGCCAATAACAAAAAACATAGTTCGACACAGGTATATCATTTTAGGTAAAATATAGTAATACGTCACTTCCTATACCTTCAAGCTGAATTATTTCGTACCACGTGCAAATTTAAATACCCTAAATAATTATACCTTTAATACTTGGGCATACACAAAAGAATCCAGATACAAAGTAGTGACATGTCAGTAGGATAAATTGAGAGATAATGTGAATACTTGCCACAAATCAACATGGTAAATGTCACATGATTGTATTTCTAGGTTTGTGATGGCTCTCACAATACACCTCTAGTACAATTATGCTGAAGTAAGATATCCAGAATGACACGAGATATCCGCTATCATTGCTGAGATGTACTGTGTGCAAATATCTCCAAGACGAGATATGAGTATATGTTAGTGGCTGGTATAACTGCACATGTGTTGTATTTTAAACTTATCCAATACTTCGCGATGTCAACTATCTATATACATTAGGCCTCCATGGGCTATATTCTTAGTAAATCACTTTAGAGGAGCCACAACCATCGATATATAAATACAGAGTGAGCGCTAAAATGTTCTGTCAAATGTCTGCTATATTACCTTTTGTAATTACTTTTGTTAATAACTCCTTTAATTCGAGTATCTTCAAATCATGCATACTGCAATTGTTCTCTTATAATACTCAAGGAACTGCGCATTGAATGAAAAACACCAAGGAAACACTAAGGAAAAACAACTTTGCATTAAGTGTCTGATGTAACATTCTGTTAAGATTCAGTTCCTCTTTTGGAAATACACTATGGATGGACTTTTAGACAGCTGTATATTAACGTGACTTTATGGTACCAGAACTTTTGCCATACAATAGCATATTTACATTTGACTTTGAGTAACCTTTAAAGGTCAAGTGGTAAAAAGGGGATAATCAAATTTCAATTGTTTAAAACTTGCTTTTTTTACTTGCTTATATATTATGCTACCGTAGCCCTAAAACACCAAATAAGATGAACGTGTGTGTGTGTGTGTGGGGGGGGGGGGGCATATTGCAGCTAAAATTTTTTTTTATCCGTACAACATATTTATATTCTGATTACCTTATTTGTTTACATTTTATATTTTTAAAATCCTGCATTTTTTCTATAACTTCACATGCATCGGATGTTTTTAGGGTTTTTAGGGTTTGCAATCAAACACAATTTTCTCTAGCTAGTTATGTAAACAATACATTGTTTCCGGGAAAGCATCGATAAAAAACAACCTAGGAACATTGTCTCGCAAGGCACACACCCCGCCACACAGTGTCTTTACAATGAGTTGAATAGGTGGCAAAATTGTCGTTCGAGAGCAAATGAAATTACTTACGCATTATCTTGAATTGCATGAGAAATGCAAGTGTTTAACCTGCCATTTTTATTCAAGAATTGGCATGGCGGGATGTTTGCCTAAAAAAATGGTATATGTTTTTTTGTGTTAATGATGAACCTAAGCTACACAACTCCGCCTTAAAAAGTGGACATATCTGTAACGCTGATAAACTTCAAATAGTTGTTTGAGACCTTAAGCTACCACATTGAGATTGCTATCATACCAAATAATGTTTATTACGACATGTAGAATAATATGGTATGAATGGCAATTTGTACCATTTTGTGTTACCGATGACCCTACCTGGCTCATGGACTATTTGTCAACTTTGCCCAAATCAGAATTCGCGACACTTTGATAGAGCACAAAATCATAATTTACGACACTAATGAATCGATTACTCGCCAAATTTAATTTCATATAATATTTTTTTATGTTTTAATTATGTTATTAATCAGATTATGTATACATAAATACAAATTAGTTAATTTTAATACTATACATTTTCGCATTTATTATAAAATATGCTCACTAACTTTCCAATGCATAAAAGACAACCAGCCTGCATATCTGGCTGACTTACTTGTCCGGCAGAAATGCTCAAAATATCTACGCTCTACAAGTTCAAATAGATGTGTTGTTCCCTGTATATAAGACTGAGTTAAGAGCTTTCTCTATATCTGGCCCGGTCTTATGGAACGCCCTGTTAAGGCGAGTTGTGTCCGCCAGGTACAGAAAATGTTCGCCACAAGATATATCCGCAAAAAACACAAAAATAAATGTCCACCACAATATAAGTCCGCAAAAAACACAAAAAAATAAATGTCCGTTAAAGAATATGTCTTCAAAAATGCAAAAAGAAATGTCCTCCAAGAAATGTCTGCAAAAATTGCAAAACGAAATGTCCGTCACAAGGTATATCCGCAAAAAAAAAACACAAAAAGAAATGTCCGACACAAGATATGTCCGGAAAAAAAACACAAAAAAACTTTTTCGCGACGAGATATGTCCGCCAAAAAAGGTTATGCCCGCCAGGAATGTTATGCTTTTGGTCTTGTTGGTTGGTCTGTCTGCCTCTCTATCTGTTCAATTCAATTCAATTCGGTTAATTTTTGCAAATAACTTACATAATATACTTGTATACATATTACATACACTTTTATTACAAAATGTAAAGGAGACTTGTCTGGTGAGTATATATCGGAACATTTTGAAAATC
>OZ024907.1:75153291-75230791 GCA_964017125.1 Flabesymbios commensalis | reverse complement strand
TCTGGAGTCTTTATATCACAGTAGCGTATTTGTTTTTTACAAAATACGCTACTGGACAGAATCATACTGTTGACAGACTGCTGAGATATTTATCTCTGGTTCCTTTATTAGGTCCGAATTAAAAATACCTGAATGAAACGATTCAAAATCAATTTTGTTTTCTTTTTCGAAACGATATTTTTTCCTTGTTCAATTTTGTCTTACAACCGTCAATTTCTGATATGACCGCAAAATTGTCTGAAATACCTGCTGCTGAAAAAACTGATTTTATGGAATTAGAAATGCGTTTGGTGATGAAAAGATCTAGCCAATGACCATGTTCGGATTCCATTAAATTTACTGTTTTTTCCATTTTAGTTATTTAGATGCAAGTTGAAATTTCCCAATTATACAAATTGTCATGGAGTGAAATTATGTTCTCGAGTAAATCTTGAAATTCATCAAAACATTATACGTCACTTCGAGTTATAACTCTAAGTTAATATTTATCACCTAGCTTCAAGGGCCACATATAATGGGTGGCCTCTATGCCAGCGACCATATGTGGTCTTAATGGAGGTCTCCCAATCCATGTATTTACGGTTAAATAAACTTTCTTCTTCTAGATAATCTAGTTAATAAAATTCATTAACAGCCAGACATGTATGTGCTTGATTGATAAAATTGAAAATCCATTAATCTTCTACATACAATATATTTTGCGTTGAAAATATTGTTTTTAAGAGTACACTTACAACGTCAATCATGTGGATACTGGTCTTACACAGAACAAACTTATACCGTCCCATAAATTAAGAAAGATAGACATAACCTGATTACACTTTGCAGTTGAGAGGGCACCAATAATATTGTCAATTGAACTAAGGGTTCGGAGAAACAAGAAGTCAACACATATAGTTTAAAAACATGAATAGGCGAGATCTGAATTTTGGTGTTTTGTAAAACAGCTGCTGATGAAGCACTTTTAATTTGGATGTAGCAGCTCCTAGGAAAAGATTGTTTTGAATCTCATAAGTGGAGCTTGTGAGATCATCACAGTTGGCCATGTTAGAGGGTTTTGTGTCAACCCAGAAATTCAGAGGCAAATTGAGAGTGGCCCTCGCTAAAAGTTGATCTCTAAATCATCTTGAAACGTAAAAGTACAAATTTCAATAAAATCAAGATAATTATCCACTGATGAACATGCATTGATTTCATGGTGGTCTCTGGCGACCCTATTCGAGTTGACTTGTGATCTTGGTGATTCTGATTTTGTTGTGGATGGAAATAACGCTGCACTGTATAGACCGTGGCGTATACCCCAGTCACACATACACGACGCACGGCCCACGCCTTCAGTGACAAAAATCAGAGCAGTGCGTCGTTGTGCGTTCATGAATTTTGTCAGGATATGAGAAGAGCCAGCGAGTTTAAGACGAATATACAGCGTGTCATAAATAAATCAGGTGTATAAATCAGCTAATACACAGCGTTTCGCTACCGCGTTGCGCATTTGCAGGGCGACAGAGTTAACGAGTACACAGCGCATCGCCAGCGCGAGGCACGAATAAGTCAGAAAACATTTAGCGCGCCCCATATACGTTATTTGTTCGCTGGTAATGAGCTAGGAACACGTTGAATGAGCGCTATATGCGCGCTCAGCGCCGGCATTTTTGAGTTTTTTGCTGATCGTAAGTTTCAGTCACACATAGTCGACGCACGACCCACTGAAAATTGATTTTTTTTGCCAGAGCGTCTGTCGTGCGTCGGTCGTGCGTCAGCATTCGTTACTGGTTCGTGGAGGGCGGTGCACTAACGCTACGCATATTTATGTGCGCAGTGTAATCGTCAAAGGAAGTTGGGTGTGTTTAAAATGTTGAACGCATATGAACGCATAAATGTACACACCAGAAGATCGCCAGAAACACGTAGGGCGCGCTAGAACAACGTTTTATCAACGTCAAATACGTTTGCTTTGTATCACATTGCTGCCCGTTGAGGACGCCGGGTAGTCGCGGGCAACACGCTTGCCCTGCGCTGCATGAGTGCTCGAAGCAAACGTTGGGCACTCGCCCGCAGCTCGTTCAGCGCTCGAGCAACACGCTGTGACTATGTTATTTCTGCAGCTCAACCTGAAGAACGCCATTTTATTTTTAATTGTTTGAGGTGGTGTTTCACATGATACACGGCTTTAAGTGCCGAATTTGTTATCAATTTGTCGAAATTACGTCCAAACATATAATGTTTTCATAAATTTATCTCACATTTTTTCTTTTAGAAATGGTGAAATATGTACAAAACAAACTGATAAAATTTACTATGATCGTCGACATTACAATCCTAGGGCTTAATGCGCACTGTATGCGTCCAACACGTTAGCAAAGCGCTGTTCATTTGCACTTTGCGTTAAAAACACGCTGTGCATTCGCAACCAGCTTGCGACGTTTTTCACAATCCGGACTCAAATTGTAATTTTTATTTTTTTATGCGTAGACTGCGTTGTTTCATGTGACTGGAACAAACCTCGGTCAAAGAAAACACAACGAATTTAGAGCGTGAGCTCTACTTGTGCCTAGCGTTAGACTGGCGTTGGTCTGACGTTCTTCTGGCGTCCATATTCACACGTGGAAGAACGCTCACATTTTTGAACATGCAGAAAATGAGGTTGACGCACACAATAAATGAATAACGTTCATCCGGCGTTCTCGTCAAATCATCAACGAATTCTGACGCACGCCCAGCGAATCACAACGCACTGACCAAAATTTTAGATTTTTTGTGCGCTGGACATGCGTGATGGTTTGTGTGACTGGGCCTTTACTGTCAGAACACATTGTTACTTTCATCAGTGAATCCAAATTTAATACCAACCCACAGTACCAGCACATGCGCACTTTAGCGCACCAATGTCTGTGAGTGATTTATTGAATGTTGATAAAATATGCCGATCGCAGTCAACGTTGTGAATAAAATAATAATAAGTAGGGGAGGCTTGGGAGAGTTGGGCCACTTTTATATTTTGCCACTGTTTGCTTTTCCTATTTGTCATATCGTCCCTTTGGATATGAAAGGGTGTATTTGCCACTTTACAATGTGGCAGATACACCCTTTCATATCCAAGGGGACGATATTATACTATTTCCTGTGTTTTTTGCGATGTACAGGCCAAATAATCTGAAATTTTATTTTATATGCAATATGTTGCATGGGAAAAAATGCTATGAAAAAAAGATGTTTTCCTGACCCCAACTCTCCCAAGGAGTAGGGAAAATTGGGCCATGTTCGGAGAGACTTGTGCCATGCACGGGCTAGTTGGGTCTCATAGAGTATGTCGGTACAGATACGTCAGAATAAACGCAACGAATAAAACAGGAATAATTTATACGAATAAAACAGGAATAATTTAATTATGAACATCCTAATCACTAAAGGCATGGATAAAACAAATTATCGTTGCATGGCTCAACTCTCCATATAGTGGACCACGACCATGACCCATAGTGTTCTAACTCTCCCACATTTGACTGTCCCAACTATCCCTATATCCGTCTTTTTGTAAAAATCAAAATCACGGAATGTTTTTTGACGATATTGATTCCTCAAATGCCTTGATGACAGCGGAGTGTCATAGTTATATTACACACCACAACAGCGCATTCCACTATGTTCTATTGATATGCTAACAAATTACTTACGTTCGAGGTAATTATTCACAATTATTTTCAATATAATCAATTTCTTGACACAAAATCATCACTAAACATGGGCTCGATAAGCAGGTCACATCAAACAATAGGTATAGTAGAGGAGGAAATCTGAAAATTGACGTTATTTAAGGAGTTAGTTGACACTTAAATTCCTAGAGACAAGCAATATATCGCTGCAAATGTATGAATGTCTAGTTTTACGAAGCGTGAACAGTTTTTGCGGCAAGTGGTCGAGTTTTTCATAAAACGTGCATTCGTGACGCCATGTCGTGACGGTTGTGACGTCACTTTTTCACCAATTTCTACTTGATATTTATAAAGGTGGACCTTTTATCAGCTGCCTAGGTTGTCACACAAAAATGACATACATGTTTTGTCCACATGATTTCACTTGATTTCCTGCTCTACTATGTATATAAAGTATATCCTTTGTATATTAATTTGTATATTTTGATGTAGAAATAATTAATTATAAATGATTCTGAGACAACAGATTATTCCTACATGTATAAATAATATTTTATCCGTCGCGTGATTTAAACGTACTCGCAAAATTAACGTTTGCAGATAACATTTACACAAGCTAAGTCTACATGTAATGAACACGATGGATATATCAAAATATTTGAACCGCTCCTATGCTTAATTATCAGTGTATTTATATATTGAGGATAAAGTATAGGCCTAGGCAAATAGATGGACTATAAATGTTCTAAAAACAATCCTGGTAGTAAACGTCCTTCATGTATGCGTAGGCCCCTATGTAACATCTTACCCTCATAATTATGCCATATTTTATTCAGCTGATGCTTTTGAAAGCTAATTTTACACAAAACAAACTATACTATACACTATAGAAATGTACGATCAATTTCATGATGTCCCACAACAGGTGAGTATCTGAGTATAGAGCCACTTTGGAGGATTGAGTTGGGATTCTATTTGGTAGCAAAATGATATATCTGTAATATGTACCACCGAGGCTGCTGCAAAGAACCACAAATTTAAAAAAAAGAACTATGCGCGAATGAATTTGTGTGGTGAAACCTTAACGCTCGATAATTTCACATTGAAACACATTTGCGATGCTGCCCCAACATTAATCCACTGCGACTTATCGCAAACTGTGTAAATGGGCTAAATATGTAACGTGTAACGTTCTGGTCTTTAACAGCTACCTGCACATTTGATTAATGTCAGTTTACGTGTTTTGGAAAACATTTCAACTTCGCCTTGAATCGATAGAATAGATTATGACAGAAATATAAACAGCTCTTCACACAGAATTGGGACCAATGTCTTAGTTAGCTCTTTTTAAAGCAAATTTATGACTTGAAATGTATTCAAGGGTTAGAGGAGCTTTTATGTCAGGATGTGGCATTACAATATCATCATATAATATTATATGGCAGTGTATAGTCGGGGGACGACATTCTAAAATAAGTAAATGAAATTTTAATGTCAGGATATCACATTTGACTGTCAGGCTATGATAATATAAAGTCAATATTTGGAATTATATTATCAGGTTATGGCCGTTTAACGTCTCGATATTGCAATAATATTGCAGGAGATTGCACTATATAGTCAGGATATGGCATAGTAATATCAGGATATATGCCACTTTAATGTCACAATATAGTCTTATATCATGTTATCATACCATTTTCGATATCATGGTAATACCAAGTTATGACATTCTATTTTCATTATGTGGCATATTAATGTCAGTATACAGCATTATAATAGCAGTAGCCTATATGGCAGCTTAATGACACAATATGGCCTCATAATAGAAGGATGTGGCCTTATAATATCAAGATCTGGCATATTAATGTGCCAATATAGCATTGTAATATAAGGACATGGCAGTAGGGCGTCACCATGTGGCATTTTGTTGTCAAGAAATTACATTTTTATGTCAGGATGTGGGGCAGTGTATTGTTAGGGAATGACATTTTTTATCAGGGTAAGTATTTTTTTTTTTATGATATGACAATATAATGTCACGATGTTTGCATTATAATATGTATGGATATGCTAGGATATGCATGTATGGCATCATTAAATGTCATCTTAATGTCTGGATATGGCACAAAAATGTCCGAATATGCACTATAAAATCGAGATAAAAATAACAGTTCATCGTCATTATTATATCAAGCTGCATGGCACTATGACTATGTTAAGATCAGGATGTGTATAACAATGTCGGGATACGACAGTATAGAGCCAGAAAATGGCATTTTATTTTTTCAGAATATGGCGTTTATCGTTAGGACATAGTATTATGTGACTCATCACTTTAAATCTGACGTGTCATGCTGCGCTAACAACAGGTTAAATTCGTCAAACCCTGCAATTGGAAATGAAATGAATCGGGCTTTAGGCCACCTTTGTGCACATATAGGCTAAACTGGGCCAGGAGAACCTCCTGAGGATGGTGAGATGATTGAGATGACACTGTCCTCCAGACAGAGGATTCGAAATTCGAGCCCTGGCGGTCTGAGGCCGAGCACGCTACCTCTCTGTCACGGAGGCTCACCACAATACTGACTTTCACACGTGGATGTGGAAGAAACATTTTTTTGTTTCTTTTAAACCGCAGAGACCGGGAACCGGACCCCGAACTCTGGCATGAAAGGCAGCGGTGCTAACCACTACCCTAGGGCCCCCGCCCACCCTATAATTGGAATGTTGATGCCTAGCGACCTTTAACGCCATGTTATATGTGTGTCACAATAACCATGATAACCCATTTTTACTAATAAATAGTGCAGCAGATATAGAAATTAATTGTGCCTTTTGTGATAAAAGCATGAAATTTGGTACACATATGTAGTATGGTAGTATGAAACTTTTCAGCTACAGGGCCATCGCAAATTTGTCCCAGGACGCAGTTGGCGGTCATTTTTCAAAATGGCCGCCACCGGTGATTTTTTTTTCTTCTTATACGGCACCGTTTCAATGTTTTGTGAGTGAAAAAATGGGTTTATTTGTTTTTGTGCATAGATAATGAACTAAATATGTAAAATAAATGTGATCCATGCAAATTTATTACAAAACAAACAATTATATAAGATTTTTTCCTGAAATATGCCCGCATACAGTTACTTGTTATACAAAAACATATTGTTTCGATTAATTGTGCATGCAAAGCTTTACATGTTATGTGGGTCAAGAATTTTTCCAAACACAGTGCTTAATTACATGTCATAATAGAGATATTACACATTTATTTGTATATAAACATATCTTTTTAAGGGGATAACCCATCATTTTTTCAACATTAAACGGCATAATCCTGTCATAGAACGTCAGGTTTTGGTGACACTGTTATCGCAATTGTGTTAAGTGTGGCACACATTAATACTGATTTAGTGTCACAATTTCCTGCACAGAAAGACAGTGTAGTACACTTAAATGCAGCCTTGAGACATTTACATTGCCCGCAACATCCTTTTTTGCACACACATCGAAGGAGTTCTCTACAAGCTTCAGTTGCGTCGGGTAAATCTGTCCAAAAATCATCCCACTTTCCAGTGTGTTTCTTGGTCCACCCCCAAACAGATGGAGATGGCATTTCTGGTGTTGCAATGCAAGATTGTGACCAGCAGTACCCAGCCTGATATGTAGCCCTCTTCACATGCTGAGCAGCCTGGGTAGAAGGTATGAGGTCAATGGGTCTACCTTTCTGAGCAAATAACTCTTTCCGTGCTTGATTCACAGATGTATGGGTAGTTGTACATATAGCAATACAATAAATTGCTCAATTAGTTCAAAATTTGGTTCAATTTTTTGAGGTGTTGACCCGAGAGAGCAAAATGCTTCTGTCAGAGCATCAAGGTTTTCTATTCAGCCCAAACAATTTTCTTGCCCTCACCTTGGAAGAAAGATACTACATCGCAGCCACTAAGTGCATGAAAGAATGGTAGGGGTCTACATTTGCTTGGCCCTAGGGTTGTTGCTATCTCATGAGCTGCCAGAAACCTAACATGTTTGCCAACACCATATGCAATCCACAACTGGATATCACTAAGACATTGAGATGCAACTACCACGTCTGTATCAAGTGTGCGTATTGTGACTTTGTTTTCTTTGAGCCGGAGAAATTATACCAGTTTCCGGTGACTCTTTTGGCTGTATCCACACGACGACGAACTTTTTTGCCTCGCTTTCGTTTAGTTTCCGTTTTTAAACTATGTGGACATATTTCTCTCAAATAATATTTACTCTGTTAGCATGTTGTAGGTGTGATTTTACATTAGTCAAAAATCGGTGGTTATCAAAATCAAGGAATGTTTTCGTTGTAGGACCACGTCAGGGCATACTAACAGCTGCAGCGCAGCGCTGTCAATTACCATAGCTTGGACAGCAGGAGTATTGTCAGATCGATGGGCAGCTGCAAGATCTTCCAAGCAGTTAACCAGGTCTGACTTGGCACCAGTTCTCATATAACCCATCTTGGACAGAGCAGATCACAATTTCGAATTTGTGATGCCACATACAATCTAGAGAAAAAGGAACAGTCACCTTTTTAGGACGAAACCTGCTGTTGTGATATGGCTTTTACTCTGTGTGGGGTTGTTTTGAATAGGGGAATGTTGTTCCTCTTTATTGGGTCACTTATTGGCCTCACTTGATCAATAAGCCTTTCGCGCACATATGCATCATACTGCTGTCCAATATTTTCAATGGTGTGAATACCATCAGCAATAGTTTTTTCTGCTACATCTCTGGTGTCGAGCACCAGGAGATCACTGCTGTTCTCACAGAAAGGATTACCCATGTCATATATTGTTGATATTAAAGATTTTATATCCCTCACAAATCGTTTCTGTGTGTGTTTGTTTTGCTCATGGTGCCGTACATCGGTGTCTTTTCTGGCATCACTGGATGCTGTAAATACCTCAATAACTCTGGCTATCTCCGGGCCTCAAACCATCCACCTGTTAAACCCAAAGCACCACCATCACCCTTTACTGTAGCATTGTTCTGTTCGTGGGCTTGGTCAATAGGTATTGCCGAAAAGGCTCTACCAGTTTTTAATACTGTAAATTCCCCCTTCAAAAAACGTTCATATACATCAGGATGGTTTGCATGTGATGATAGCATGTCCCGTATGTGCACATGTATACATCTCGCATAATGTGTGTGATCGACGGGAAATAACCACGGTACAAGGCATCTACATAAAGGTGAAAATCTGATATCTTGATTGCACGTACATAGATCAACATATCAATTTCTAGTTGTAGTATTATGGACCAGAAGTGAACATTGGGCACGTCTTGGCTGTACTAGAACACCAGTCATTAAAGGAGAGGATATTTGTATCTTCAGTCAATTCACATGTATATGTCACATTAGCATTTTCACTATAGGTATCAGGCCGACTCCATTGTATCTGCTTTGCTAATGTGTACAACGGTTGGTCTCGGTTATGATTGATATTTGTCCAGGGTTGATTATTTCCACAGCTTTTCTGACTACATCCATGGAGTGGCGAGTCATGGCAACTAACTTTGCTTGGTCATAGAAGAGTGGAAAGAAAATAAATAAATATATAGGAGAGAATGATAAACCAATGCAATTTTTAATTATCAGCAACAGCATTGATGACCTTTGGCATCCCAAACAGTTGACAGTCTGACATATAAGATAGGCTAACATGTAGACCTACATACATATGGATATGTTTGCAATGGTCACATCAAGAAGCCTTACAAGCTACCTGTAAAATGATAAAAGTTTAAATGATACATTTGTTTTCCTGTGATAAAAATGATCAAAAACATATTTCACAAACAGCCGGCCGTATTTTTGGATGGACAAACCAGCGGACGAATAACAGCGTTTTGTCAATACCCCACCTTTACTTGTATTCAATATGTGAGGGGTATCATGTGATACATACGGCTAGATATTGACTCTGTTGATCTCAATAGACCCACCTACTACTTTCATGGCCCTTTTCTTCTTGGTTCGAAATATATCACAATTGTTCGAAATATATCACAATTCCACGCAACTACATGGCGAGTGCATGCTCTTCAAAACGAAAATTCATTATTATACAGATAAGCCAATGGAAGTTTACAGCGATGCAGATCATTCACCATCTTTTGCACATTTATATACCGATGCCAAAAAAATATATAACGCTTATCTATGTTTTATGGCAGCCATTTTGAAAAATGGCCGCCATTTCTGACCGGAAGTGATTTTGAAATGGCCCTGTAGCTAAAAATGCTCAGTGATATATACTCTAACACTGTACCAAATTTCATGCTTTTATCATTAATAGCACAATTCCTATGAAAATAAGCCTGTATCTGCTGCACTAAAATAACAATATTCTGGTCAGGGACTTATACTGCGTAACAATAAATCGGTAGGATTATTACAATATGAGTGATACATGTATAATGTTCTAAGGGAATAATTAGACATTAATACTATTAGAAATACCGTACGGTTTCTGAATTTAATAGTACTAGTGGTACTACTGAACGAATCCACTCAAACTGATCATTTGAAAAAATAACCTAGAATGGTGACCGCATAACAAGCAACACATGGTCTCCACCCCTACCACCCATGTGTAGTATTACTTTTTTTTGAGAGACATCACACGTGACAGAATAACTTTGTTAGAGCGTGTGGTTGATCTTGTCTATATATTAAGGCAAGAACTGATATTATTCCTTCTCGTACCTCAAATCCTGGGTAAACACACAATAAATTATTTTTAAATTGTGAAAGTGATGAAGTGCATGGAATGTACCCTTGGTTTTTCGAAAAAATGGCGTTACCGTGATGACGGCCATCTTGAATTAAAAACAGACACGAGGTAGATTTAAAGGATGTTTCAGCATTCGTATGGGTAGAAGCCCGGCTATAATTCCTGAAAAACAGCTTTTAGTATATTCGGTTACGTAAATTAACCATTTCTTTGCTCAAGTTTGATTTTTTGGGATTTAATTCATCACAGAATCCAATGATTCCATTTTGTCAACAAGATCCTTGTCAGCAAATTTCAAATAACAAGATTATCACATAGTTCCCCCCCCCCTCCCCCCAGAACAGCGAAACAAGAGTGAGTATAACAGCCGTTCTATCTATTACTTATAGATACACAAGTAATGAGGTAATTTATTATAGGAAAGCCAATTTAAAATAAATGTATGTTTTTGACATAACACTAATGATCTTGCACTAATTGACGGATCCAAGATTTGACTGACAGGATGCGCCTATCATATATCTGACTCAGTCAGCCTCCTTGTATTACTGGCTAGAGGGGTTGGAGGCATGCTCTTCGAGAAATTGTTCAATTTAATTAAGACTTACATAATGCATTCTAGAGCATATTTCGCTCTAATAAGGCATTTTTTGTTATATTGGGGACATTGAACAGAGGGCATGGGTGACAGACTCAGCAAACAGGAGACGTTGAGCTAATGTTACATTAACGTTGACCCACCGTCTTTGTCGCTGGTCCAACATAAGGGCAACATTGGGTCAACGTGTTGTGTATGCTGGGGTATGCTCAGCGAGTCGTGAAGATCCACCTAGTGATAAATGGTGGATAAATCAAAGGTCAGCTTGATAAATACGAAAAACTATGATGTCATAAAAGAGCGCTGTTTTCACCATATGACTATTTTGACGTTACTACCGCAAGCTCACGCAAATGTAGAGATTAATACCTTTCCGTAATCAGAATTAAAGATATAACACACAACTTTATTCTCTACAATATTTCGCGTGCCTATTTTTCTAAAACAATATATTCACTTGTATCAAAGACTTATGTAATTTTATGGTCACTAAATGTGAATTTACGACATAATGAATATATACAACTATTACCAGGTGTGCGTAGTATATGCTGACACATTAAGAATCGACACCGCATCATACTAATACTGAGCAGTGACTTAAACATGACCCCTATTTCGTAGTTTGTCTGGCCAATTTGGTTCATAAAATGACGTCATTGCCATAGCGACATGACGTCACAAACGTACGTTTGAAAAAAATATCGACCACGTACGGCAAAAACGATATACGCCTCTAGAGACTAGAGACTTAAACCTTTCCCGTGATATATTTTTTATCTCTAGGAATTTGAGTGTCAACTCAATACCAAAAATGGGCCCATTCCTCTTGTACTAGTAATGTATCGTTGTGTCATCGTTGTGTCATCCCCTACCAATTATTGAATGAGCTATGGTAAAAACCTTGGCACATATTGAATGGATGTTGGCCAGCACCGGCAATACTGTACACAGAGCATTGTACGTGCATGTTATCGGGAGTGTAGCGATGGCGGTGGAAGGAGTACACGTTGAAGATATATTTTAACTTGTCTGCTTGGTTCTTTCCTTTAATATAATCCTGGACATTTAGGATTCTGGCACATGGCGAAATACAATACAGTTATGTTTACAAAATATTAAGTCGATTTTTTGTCTATAGCACTCAAACAGCCTAAAGCCGGGCCTCGGAGTTCAGGAACTCCTGTTCTAGTGCTTTAGTTAGATCTATTCTGTTTATTTGTCTAGGGCAGCTTTAACATATACCGGTATGTCAAACAAAATATTTATATATTGTGTATTTATTTATATGTTGTTCCCTGATATCATACTTTGTTAAACTAAATCTGTTAATGCATATTTTCAAACTAGATTTAGTGTTCTGATTTATGTCTTTAAACTTGAGCACAGAGTACTTCATGTGGGAAGTCACACCACTTCTTCTCGGGATAATACACCAGACCTTCCTGACAGGACTCCTCGCTGAATGTGCCCTGAACGCACTTGATAAACCTGGTACAGTCATCTGGGTGTGGGTAGATCCCTTCCACGATGCTGAAACATTGATCTTCTTGCAAATCTGTAAGCAAAAGGGCAACATGCGTGAAGAATGATTATATTATGAATGATTTTTAGTGACTGTGCCAGTCAGTTAACAGCTGGGAGCCTGGGATGACATAATTGAATTAATTTTTTTTAGACGGTTTTATCAACAAGACTGAATGACATGTTGAAGTCGAAACCGACGACATCAGATTTTAATTGCAATAGCTAGAAACAAGACCAGCTAAAAATGTGCAGTTTCAAACACTATGAGTACACTTAACCCTTCAACCGCCGGTGTTGCATATAATCGGGTTTTCGTTTTTTTATTAGCACATTAAGTACCACCTTTTAAACATGGTAAAGATAAAATGTGACATCAATCAGCAATATTTGAAAACAGTTGACCTCCATTTTGTCAAATCTGAATAATTTGCACTCACTTGAAGTTGTGGATCGCGTCAGCGAGACACAACTTCAAGTGGGTGAAAATTCAGATTGAATAATTTGGCGGTTAAAGGGTTAAGCCAGTGAACTACACAATTTATAGCGGAAGATATATCTACCGCGGCGTAGTGACGTTTATCATCATATATATGCTAGGGTTCTTGGCAGTTCCAAACCTAACAAAATAGCCATTTCCTTGAATTTTCATCCTAAAACTAGTAGAATTTATTATATTATGCATCTTTATATCTTGCTTAGTTCCAAAAGTTATCTAATTGGAGGTTTCTTGTCAAAATGCCGATGGCGACCATTTTGAAAAACAGCCATTTTAAACACTTTCTTGTCATTTTTGAAAAGGACATAAGAGCTATTTTTTTGTTTAAAATGGTTCTAGTCTACAAATGAACCGAGACACAAAGTGAAATAGGAATCTACTGGTGATAATATTGGCGAATAATATTAATTGGTAAAATCGTTTGTTCGGTTGGATTTTGTGATAAGCTGAGACATTTTTTGTGAAGTTAGCGCAAACAGTAGTTATCTATATTATTTTAAACTTGCCTTCAACAGAAACTTCACAATGTTTGCCTGCTACTTCATTGAAGCATCCACATTTACCACACTGACAATGGTACGTAGTCGGAGAGTCCTCGTGACAGGTGCCATAGTCACATGGATTAGGCTCACAAAGGCCTTTTTCTGCAAGAAAACAAGACTACTTTTATAACAACGGTTAATTTGAAAATCATCGTATCATAATATCAAAATGGTAAATTTACTTTACGTAGCTAAGATCATATGTTTGGGTTTTAATACATTGGTTGATGATTCAAGAAAAATACTCCAAACACATATTTATAAACTAATCTGAACATTAAAAATGACAGTATTTAATCAAATCATTTGTAAATTTGACAGTACCTTACTACTGCCACATCACTAATTTCAGAGCAGGACCAGCCTTTCATTACCCGCGATTTTATCTGAAGGAAATGTCACTCATCTAAAGTTGCCTTACTCTACCCGATCCACAACTTAACGTGAGTAAACCTGTCCCATTGTTGTTGAATTTGAGACCAAACATTTGTTATTCCTAGCTGATGATCACACATTTCATAAATAAAAACCGTTATTTTTTATGTAATTCATGAGACGAATTTGAAGCGATCATATTCGTGATAGGTGATGAAAGTGTTATTAGCCCAGTGACTGGGGGTCACCCGCAAGGGGAATTTAAGCACGAATTTAAAGCGATCATATTCGTGATAGGTGATCAAAGTGTTATTAGCCCAGTGACTGGGGGTCATCCGCAAGGGGAATTTAAGCCATTATTATTTTCACATAGCTGGACTACTCAGGGGCTAGAATCAACATATTTAGTCCATGAGCCAGGTAGGGTCATCGGTACCACAAAAAGGTACAAATTGCCACTCATACCATCTTATTCTACATGTCGAATAAACATTATTTGATATGATAACAATCACAATGTGGTAGCTTAAGGTCTCACACATCTATTTTATATTTTTCTCAGCGTACCATATATGTCCGCTTTTAGAGGTGGTGTTATGTAGCTTAGGCTCATTAAACCACAATAAATTATATACCATTTTTATGTAAACGTTTCACCATGCCAATGATTAAATAACAAATGAATGGTTAAACACGTGGATTTCGCATGAAATTCAAGATAATACATGTGAACGTAAGTGATTTTATTTTCTACAGAACGACCTGATGAGCTTATTGTAGAGACAATATGTGGTGAGGTGTGTACGTGCCATGTGAGACAATGTTCTTAGCTTGTTTTTTCGATGCTTTCCCGGACACAATGTATTGTTGACATAAAGAACTAGATTCGTTCTGGTTGCGAATCCTAATAACCATAATAACAGCCAATGGATGTAATTTTACGGACAAATTGCACCATGTTGAGAATATAAAATGTAAGCAACCGACTTAGTCAACAGTGATCTGATATTTTAAGGCTAAGGCGAAGAAGCATATAAACAAGTAAAATAACTATTTATTAATTTTCCATATATTTCAAGTTATAAACAATTTAAATTTGATTACCACCTTTTGACCGCTTGACCACTAAAGGTCACCCAAAGTTAAATGTAAACATGTTATTGTATGGCGATATTACTACACAGCTGTCGAAAAATTAATCCATGTTGTATTTCCAAGAGAGGAACGGAATCTTAACTGAATGTTTCATCTGACACTTATAAGGTAACACTTTCAGTATGCATGTATTTTGGATACTCGAATTAAATTAGTTTTTTTTTACAGTTATTGCAGAAGTTTTTATAACAGACATGTGATAGAACATTTAGTGTTTATTTTGTATTTATATACACTCTAAACAATATAGGTTCTTTAAAAAGAACCCTTCAGTACAATCACCATGCAACCCCAGGATAACCCTGCAAGGGTTATCCTGGGGTTGCATGGTGATTATACTGAAGGGTTCCTTGTAGTGAACCTATATTGTTTAGAGTGTACCGATGGCTGCGGCTCCTCTAAGAATATAATTTGTATACCTAGTATATATTGGGGAAGTATTGGATAAGCCTAACATAAAACACATGTTCAGTGATTCAAGCCAGAAATTCATATTTCGCTTTGGAGATATTTGAACACAGCACATCCCAGCAACGATAATGGACCCCTGCCCTTCGGACATTTTACATCAGCAAAGCTGTAGGCCTACTAGAGATAATCTCAGATGTATTGTGAGAGCCATCACAAACCTAGACATACAATCATGTGACATCTGCTATGTTGAATTTTGTCAATTGTTCACATTATATCTCAATTTATCTTGCTGACACGTCACACCTACCAGATACATATAATCCAGAAATGTATACTTACTTTGCGTCTGGATGCTTCTGTGTATATCCAATTATTGAATGTATAATTATTTAGGGTATTTAATTTGCACATGGTACGACAAAATTCAATTTGAAGACATATGATGTAACGTACAACTATATTTTCCTAAAATAATATACATGTGTTGCACTATGTATTATGTTATTGGCGTGCTAAGTACAGATGAAGATTTGAATATAGGCTAATTAAATACGAAAAAAATCGGTAATACGCTGCCAAATTAACATTTACATACTTAGTAAATAAATGACTGACAAATTAGCATACTCATTTGTTGTTGCTGATTATGGGAGAAGCTTAAAGACATTATGTGATGCACCATACATATATGATTTTTTGCAATTAATGATTGGGATTTCATGTCATTTTTGAAAACTAAGTATTATTTTGGATGTAGAATGTGGTAAATTGTATTGCTTTTCAAATAATTTTAAAATATCTAGAAAATGTATATTGCAAATTGGATTTCAGTACAATAACATTTCACAATTTAGGTCATGATGCCTTCTTGAAACACGACCAGTTTCATTATGTTCTGCATACGGTTTAGTGCTGGTTGCAACAGTAATACAAAACACAAATTAACCAACCCACTAACCTCATAATTGTCATGACAATGTAATACATCTAGACAACGAAAAGTAGTCCTATATATCTGAAGATGCAGGGACTAACATCGACCGAAAGAAATGTTTTCACATGATCGCTTTCCATGCAGAACACATAATATATTCTGGTTCAAGTGTATGTGTAAGTGTTATCACGTATTGTTTAGCGAAATATCTTCAGATACCTTATAATACAACCGTTTAAAGTTACTAGAACACATGTTTCTTGCATGCATGTATGCTACTACTCAGAAGCACTGTGACTACTAAAGTGTGACTGAAAATAGGCCCTACATATACTGTATACAAATATTTGGTTAGATATTGTTCAGTGTCGTGGCTCTTTTATTTGCATTAAATTTAACATTTAAATGCTTCATATTTATATATTAATTACGTCTAAAAGTATAGCTTTCAATAAGCATGACAATAACGCCGTATGTTGCACGGGGTTGGGTGGATTAATTTGTAACGCGATAACATACATTAAGCCTAAGCCACTATATTGGAACTGTTATCATGCCACAATATTTAGTATTTATTATGTACATTGTCAGAATCTCAGTAATATAAATTTGTGTTTCTTGCGTGCTTCAGTTACAACTCAAAACAATTACTGTTTCAATGTAGCAAATGAACAAATGAGTGAAAACGTGTTCATATACACCTATTTAGCCCCATTATTGTTTATGTTTTAGCCATCTTTTTTGTATCAGACGTAAGTTTAAAATATGTCAGATATATTTATCCGCCTATATTAAAAAATCGAACTATAATGCCTAGTAGTCTTTACATTGTGGTCAACAACGTACGTTGAATTGAAACAAATAAAAGAGGTAAATAATTCACACAGTGGGTTTGATTTTTACGTGATAACACATATTATTCTACTACATAGAAACTGCTATCATACCGATATATTTAGTACATGCACATGCCTTACCAAAACACACAATAATAAGTTTGTTCATCTTGCGTGATTAGGCTACCGCTAAAAACAATCTCTGTAACTATGTAGCAAAAGCGTGCAAAATTGTACATAACAAAATATTCAGTTACATAATTTGCTTTGTTATGACCATTTCATTTGCATCAAACGTAGCAATAATATAGTATAGATATATATCAGCCTACCTACATACAAAACATTTAACGATAATATCTAGTAGTTTAAAAGCTATGGCGAATAACGTATGTTGCCCTGGAAAATAAAATGGTCATTTAATTCATATGGTGGTTTATTTGTGAGGTGATGCCATATATTAAGCTACTACATACAAACTGCTATCATGTAAATATATTTACCACAGACATACACCTTGTCGAAAATCAAAATGACTAATTTGTGTTTCTGATATGATTGAGCCACGCAAAACAATCACTATTACTACATTGTAAAAATAATAAAAAATGTAATATAAAATTATTAGTTACATATTTTTATATTTTATCAACTGTTTATTAGCATCAAATTTAGTATCAGCATGTGTTAGATATATATGAGTCAACAAGCAAAAAATAGAGGTCAAATATTAAGTGGTTTTAAAATTATCGTCAAAAACGTATGCATGACTGCTAAAATTAAATGATAAATCATGGAGAGGGTGGGTTGATTTGTGACCTGATAACACACGTTAAGCTACTACAAACAAACTGCTATCATGCAAAAATATGTAGTGCAGATATACACCTTGTCGAAAATCACAATAATAATTTGAACCTTTTTATGGTACCAATGACCCCCTTTTCGGGGTCCTGGCTCATGGACTAATTGATCAGGTAACTGTCGCTGCTTTACTGAAATATGGCCACTGAGTAGTCAAAATATGAGCTATATCAATAAATTTAGGATCAATAGAAAGCTCTTGACACAAATATAATGTGTCCGATCCTTGACAAGAGAGCTTTAAGTTGGTATTTAAACCTTAATTTGACCTATTTTTTCATACTTTCCAGTAAATAGTCAAAATACTTTTCCCTCAGCTGATTTGTGTGTAGTATAAATGTTTAGTTTTGATTCAAACATGTTCTATAATTATTGAATACAAATAATGAGTTTGTGAACATATTACATCCGTGTATTTTACATTTGCAATACACCAGTCTATATGAAAATATAACCATCGCCAATACACATTGCCGTACTGCAGACACTAACCTTGCGGTCACTAAGTCATCAAAACTAAAACGATAATAATTCACAATTAGATCAACATAGTCTCATTATAAAATTAATATATCTATTGCATAAAATAACGTGCTGCAGAAGCATGGTGTAGCAGTTTTGTAGCCGTACTTGGTAGTATTGTTCTGATAAAAACTGGGTTTTAAATTTAGAAATTAGAAAGCTGTGAGTGATTTAAAATCACCTTATTCGAATTCTGCGGTGTGGAAAACATGGGTGTAGACACAAAAATTAACTTTCTAAGTTAATTATTTTAAAAGTTATAGTGATTTTAGTCCATTTTACTTTTTCCTCATTAATTATGCAAATTATGCTAAGTATGCTAATTAGGATATGTTTAACATTGCTACCAAGTGTTTACTGGTCAGTATTTGCTAAAGATACTCCAACCAAATAAAGAGGGGTAGAAAATATAAGTTCAGACGCAAAAATCAACTTCTCAAGTAAACTGATTCAAAAGCTATGTCATTTTTTCCAAATTTTCGAACTAATTATGCAAATTTATGCTAATTAGGTACTTTTGAGAAATTCAAAATCAACTTAATCGAATTCTACTGAGTGAAAAACATATAGTCCCAGAGCTAGGGGGGTTTTATTTGTGTTGAAAGGTCCATACGATCCAAGAGTTCCACCTATAGTGAAATTTTCTCAGGAATGCGAATCTGCACGTCTTACAAAAATCATCCTGTCCAAAAGTACCGTAAAAACCTTTTAAAAACTAGTACCGTCAAAATCGCTAACCGCAATTTGAAATATTGCGTATGAAGTGATTGTTTGCTAAAACTGTGGTAATTTTCAATTTGAATAATTTTTTATTTTTTTATTATCACTCACATGACACAGGCTTTCACATGGATGTAAAATATTTTGTGTTTGATCAATGACAAATGCACAATATAGCTTTAAGTTGGTATTTTAACACGTATCTTACCCATTTTTCATACTTTTTCAGTAAATAGACAAAATACTTTTCTGTAAGCCGATTTTTGTATAGTATAAATGCTTGGTTTTGATTCAAACATGTTCTAAAACTATTGTTGACTTAAAATAAACCCATTTGGAATAAAAATAATGATTATGTGAACATATAACTCGCTTTTTTGGTTAGACGTAAAATTAGCTCGCTTTTCTTCAAGCTCGGGAAAATTGACCATATCTCACATTATTGCCCACTGAGTAGTCAAATTTTGAGCTATATCATTATATTTGATATCAATAGAAAGCTACTGGCACAGGCCTTCACATGGATGTAGATATTTTTTTCTGTCTGATCATTGACAAATGCACAAGAGAGCTTTAAGTTAGTATTTTAGAACTATTGTTGACTTAAAATAAACCCATTTGGAATAAAATTAATGAGCTATGCGAACATATTACATGCTTTTTTGTTTAGACGTAAAATTTGCACGCTTTGCTTTGGGCTCGGGAAAATTGTATGTATCTCACAGTTTCGCCCAATGAGTAGTCAAATTTCGGGCTATATCAATATATTTGATATCAATTGAAAGCTACTGGCACAGGCCACGGATGTAAAATATTTTGTGTCTAATCTTTGACAAATACACAAGAGAGCTTTAAGTTGGTACTTTAACCCTATTATTTTACCTATTTTACATACTTTTTCAGTACATAGTCAAAATAGTTTTCTCTCAGCTGATTTTTGTGTATAATAAATATTTAGTTTTGATTCAAACATGTTCTAGAATTATTATTGTTGACTTCAAATATACCCATTTGGAATAAAAAATAATGAACTATCTGAACATATTACACATTTTTTGGGTTGGATGTGAAAATTCTCTGGAGCCATTTTTCAAAAGTTATCTTGACGACGGAAGAAGTGATCACAGCCATTTTTAAAGTTATCTCAGCCACTACAAAACTGATATTGGCCACTGAAGAAGTGATCACAGCAACTTTAAACGTTATCTCAGCCACTACAAAAGTGATCTTGACCACCGAAAAAGTGATTACAACCACTTTCAAAGTGACCTCAACCACTACAAAAGTTATCTTGGCCATTGAAGAAGTGAACACAGCCACTTTAAAAGTTATCTCGCCAATGATAAAGTTATCTTGGCGAGCGAAGAAGTTATCTTAGCCACTACAAAGGTGATCTTGACCACTAACAAGCTGGTGTCAGCCAATTTAGGTTTATCTAAGCTACTACAAAGTGATCTGGGCCACTGAAGAAGTGATCACAGCAACTTTTCAAAATATTTAGATGACTACAAAAGTGATCTTGACCACTGAAGAAGTGGTTACAATAACTTTGAAAGTTATCTCTGCCACTATAAAAATTATCTTGGCCACTGACGAAGTGCTCACAGCGACTTTAAAAGTGATCTCAGCCACTACAACAGTGATCTTGGCCACTGAAGAAGTGATCTCAGTCACTTTGAAAGTGATCTCAGCCGATACAAAAGTGATAATGGCCACTAATATTCTTATGTCAGTCCCTAAAAAAGTTATCTCGATCACTGCAAAAATGATCTTGAGCACTTAAGAAGCCACCACATCCACTTTAAAAATCATCTCAGCTACCACAAAGGTGATCTTGGCCACAAACAAACTGATCTTGTCCACTGCAGAAGTGATCACAGCAACTTTGTAGTTGTTGAGATAACTATTTAGGTGACTGTGATCATTTCTTCAGTGGCCAACATCACTTTGTAGTGGCTTAGATGATTTTATCAGTGGCTGACAACAGTTTGTTAGTGACCAAGATCATCTTTTCAGATGAGATAACCTTTAAAGTGGCTTCTTCCTTCTTCCGTGGCCAAGATCACTTTTGTAGTGGCTGAGATAACGTTTAAAGTGACTATGATTACTTCTTCAGTGGCCAAGATCACTTTTGTAGTGGCTGAGATAATTTTTAGAGTCGCTGTGATCACTTCTTCAGTGGTCAATATCACTTTTGTAGTGGCTGAAATGATTTTTAAAGTGGATGTGATGGCTTCTTAAGTGGTCAATATCACTTTTGTAGTGACCGAGATTACTTTTTAGGGACTGACATAAGATTATTAGTGGCCAATATCACTTTAAAATCGCTGTGTTCACTTCTTCAGTGGTAAAGATAACTTTTGTAGCGGTTGAGGTAACTTTTAAAGTGGTTATGATCACTTCTTCAGTGGTCAAGATCACTTTTGTAGTGGCTGAGATAACGTTTAATGTTGTTGTGATCACTTCTTCAGTGGCCAAGATCAATTCTGTAGTGACTGAGATAACTTTTAAAGTGGCTGTGATAATTTCTTCAGTGGCCAAAATCACATTTGTAGTGGCTGAGATAACATTTAAAGTGGTTATGATTACTTCTTCAGTGGTAAAAATCACTTTTCTAGTGGCTGAGATAACTTTTAGAGTCGCTGTGATCACTTCTTCAGTGGCAAGATTACTTTTGTAGTGGCTGAGACAATTTTTAAAGTGGATGTGATGGCTTTTTAAGTGGTCAAAATCACTTTTGTAGTGACCAAGATTACTTTTTTTATGGATTGACATAAGATTATTAGTGGCAAATATCACTTTAAAGTCGCTGTGTTCACTTCTTCAGTGACCAAGATAACTTTTGTAGTGGTTGAGGTAACTTTTAAAGTGGTTGTAATCACTTCTTCAGTGGCCAAGATCACTTTTGTAGTGACTGAGATAACTTTTAAAGTCGCTGTGATCACTTCTTCAGTAGCCAAGATCACTTTTGTAGTGGCTGAGATAACTTTAAAAATGGATGTGATCACTTCTTCAGTCGTCAAGATAACTTTTGAAAAATGGCTCCAGAGAATGTAAAAGTAATAACTAACATTTATACCATATAAAGTTATATGAGCGATAAGTCTTGCTGGTCTTTCAGAAAACGCTGGAAATTGTTCAAATGGAGGGATAAAATGCAAAGTTAGCACTTAAATTCTGTGCATTTCGTGTTTAACAGAAATAAAATATTATGTATCCACGTTAAAGCCCTTGATAGTCACTTTTAACTGATATCAAAGATGTTGGTACTTTTTTTTATTTTGGGTACCCGATACTCATTGGTGAAGCACTGCCAGTTTCCGCGGACTGGGAGAAAAGTGCCCAAATTTTACATCCAACCCCAAAAAGTGTGTGATATATTCAAATAGCTCATTATTGTTTATTCCAGATGGGTTTATTTTAAGTCAACAATAATTCCAGAACATGTTTGAATCAAAACTAAATATTTATTATACACAAAAATCAGTTGAGAGAAAGTATTTTTACTATGTACTGAAAAAGTATGAAAAATAGGTAAACTTAAGGGTCAAAGTACCAACTTCAAGCTCTCTTGTGAATTTGTCAAAGATTAGACACAAACTATTTCAGTGGCCTGTGTCAGTAGCTTTCATTTGATATCAAATATATTGATATAGCTCAAAATTTGACTACTTATTGAGCAGAACTGTGAGATACATACATTTTGCCTGAGCACAAAGAAAAGCACGCAAATTTTACGTCTAACCAAAAAAGTATGTAATATGTTCACATAACTCATTATTTTTATTCCAAATGGGTTTATTTTAAGTCAACAATAGTTCTAGAACATGTTTGATTTAAAACTAAACATGTATACCATACACAAATCAGCTGAGAAAAAAGTATTTTGACTATTTACTGAAAAAGTATGAAAAAGGGTCAAATTAAGGGTTAAACTACCAATTTAAAGCTCTCTGGTGCATTTGTCAATGATCAGACACAAAATATTTTACATCCATGTAAAGGCCTGTGCCAGTAGCTTTCAAGTGATATAAAATATATTGATATAGCTCAAAATTTGACTATTTAGTGGGCAATAATGTGAGATATGGTCAATTTCCCCGAGCCTGAAGAAAAGCGAGCAAATTTTACGTCTAACCAAAAAAGCGAGTAATATGTTCACATAACTCATTATTTGTATTCCAAATTGATCAATTTTAAGTCAACAATAGTTCTACAATTAAAACTAAACATTTATACTAAACAAAAATCGGCTGAGAGAATTTTTTTTTGTCTATTTACTGAAAAAGTATGAAAAATGTGTGAAATTACATGTTAAAATACCAGCTTAAAGCTGTATTGTGCATTTGTCATTGATCAGACACAAAATATTTTACATCCATGTGAAAGCCTGTGTCATATGTGAGTGATAATAAATAATTTATAAATTATTTAAATAGAAAATTACCACAGTTTTAGCAAACAATCACCTCATACGCTATATTTCAAATTGCGGTTTGCGATTTTGACGGTACTAGTGTTTAAAGGGTTTTTAAGGTACTTTTGGACAGTATGATTTTTGTAAGACGCGCAGACTCGGATTCCTGAGAAAATTTCACTATAGGTGGAACTCTTGGATCGTATGGACCTTTCAACACAAATACCCCCCCCCCCATTAACTTTCTAGCTTGATTATTTTTGAAGTTATTGCGATTTTACGTTTTCCTAATTAATTATGCAAATTATGCAAATTATGCTAATTAGCATATGATTAAAATGGTTGCCAGTTGGTTGCTGCTCAGAATTGATGCACCAGGGTCTTCTGAACCATAAAAACCCGAAATACCTCTGTTAACACTTTATTCCAGGTTGAGATATTTCTTAGGCTAGATTTCCTAGACTATATACCCCACAGCCTTAATGGCTGAGGGATTAAAAACACCATATTCGTGTTATAATATTTTATAACTCGATATAAAACACATCATATTCGTGTTATAATATTTCATTACACGCGATTTTAAAAACATGCAGAAACACCATATTTGTGTTAGAATATTTTATAACTCGATATAAAACACATCATATTCGTGTTATAATACTTCATTACACGCGATTTTAAAAACATGCAGAAACACCATATTCGTGTTAGAATATTTTATAACACGATATATAACACATCATATTCGTGTTATAATATTTCATTACACGCGATTTTAAAAACATGCAGAAACACCATATTCGTGTTAGAATATTTTATAACACGATATATAACACATCATATTCGTGTTACATTATTTCATTACACGCGATTTTAAAAACTTGCAGAATCACCATATTCGTGTTGTAATATTTTAATACAGATTTAAAAAAACATGTGAAAATATAATTATTTGTGTTATAATATTTTTATTATACGATTTAAATAAACATGTTCTTTTGCTAAACACGCCACATTAAGTTAAAGCTGCCCCCTTATGATGAGAATTTTCAATTTTGTCAATTTTGAAAGTTTAATTTATATGAAGCTATATAACCTACTCATCTTGAATAAAAATGTAAAAAAACAATGTTAAGGCACTGAAAAAGACGAAAGAATATCTATTTCCAAGACATATACTGTCATGTGAACAAGTTTGTTAACAGTATACCACAATATAGACGAAAAATACTGACCATATCGGACGGCATGTTTAAAGTAACCACATAGTTACATCAATAGCTGCCGCACTTAAGTGCTGTGGGAACGGGCTGATCAGGGGGGTTCACCCTCAGCACTGAATGTCTGCTCAACGCTAGGCAGACGGCATGAACATGTTGCCCAATGCTGTAGGAACATTCAAACGGCCTTTAGCAGGTGTTTAGGTATACAAAACGTTTGTTTGGGTTACAGTCGAATTCATAAAACAGTGGATAAAAAATAGTTTTAAAAATCTAAAAATCCAGTAAAAATAAAATCATGATCTGTGGGATACACTACTTCATTACAAAATAAAAAACGAAAATTGATGTCATTATAACGAGCTGCTTTAATTTAATTAAATAAATACATTTCTGAGATCAAATCGCGCACGTCATATTCGTTTTATATTATCTATTACACGATTTGTGTTTTATTTGAATTGATGCTCAAATACGAAATGAGATACTGTTGTTTTAAAAGGGTGCCGTTATGTGCTGTGCAATACTACTTGCCGGCGACTTTGCGTGAGCGTCATGCGTGAAGGATTAGGTCCACCGCTACGGCACGTTTAACATGTGACGTTGGCGGACACTTTCATGCATAACTGGATGTTCAAATATTTATAACACGATGTTTCCAGAAAAATGGTAAAAAAATAGTGTAAAATTTTGGGATCCATGGTTGCATCGTGTTATATCCGAATCGTGTAGTAACGATTTGTGCTATAACGGATAATTACTGTACATGCCACTTAGTTAGACGTAAACATTGATCGCTTTTCTTTAGGTACGGGACAATTGTCCGTATTTCACATTTTTTGCCCAATGAGTAGTTAAATTAAATGTACCGACATGCTTGATATAAGTCAAGGGTTTTACCACGGATAATTTTTTTCTGTTACATACGAAATGCATAACAAAGCGTTAAGCTTGTATTTTAGTACTCAATTTGTGGCAATTTCTCACAATTTGTTGGTGAATAGCAAAAACACATTCCCATCAGCTTACTTTTTACATGATATCAATGTTTATAAATATTTGAGGTGTATTCAATAATTATGAATACAAATAATGGCATAATTATAATACATAAATATTATTTGGTACACATATGTCTTTTGAAAATCCAACGTATCTCGGGTTGATATAGTTTTTAATTTTGGTATAAATTATTTTGTGTGCGATGATTACCTATAATAGCTAGAATGGCATATTACCTTAAAGCAGCTCCTTATGATGACATCAATTTTCGTATTTTATTTTGTAATGAAGTAGTGAATCCCACAGATCATGATTTTATTTTTTACGGGATTTTTAGATTTTCAAAAATATTTTTTATCCATTATTTTATGAATTCGACTGTAACCCAAACAAACGTTTTGTATACCTAAACACCTGCTAATGGCTGTTTGAATGTTCCTACAGCATTGGGCAACATGTTCATGCCGTCGGCCCAGCGTTGAGCAGACATTCAGTGCTGAGGGGGAACCCCCTGATCAGCCCGTTCCCACAGCACTTAAGGGCGGCAGCTATTGATGCAACTATGTGGTTACTTTGAACATGCCGTCCGATATGGTCAGTATTTGCCGTCTATATTGTGGTATGCTGTTAACAAACTTGTTTACATGACAGTATATGTCATGGAAATAGAGATTGTTTCGTCTTTTACAGTGCCTTAACATTGTTTTTTTTTTACATTTTTTATTTTTTATTCAAGATGAGTAGGTTATATAGCTTCATATAAATTAAACTTTCAAAATCGACAAAATTGAAAATTCTCATCATAAGGGGCAGCTTTAACTTTGAATTATTTTTGTTAATGTTTTTTTTGGGGGGAGGGGGCCCTAGGGTAGTGGTCAGCACCGCTGCCTTTCACGCCAGAGTTCGGGGTTCGGTTCCTGGTCTCGGCGGTTTGAAAGAAACAAAAATGTTTCTTCCCCATCCACTTGTGAAAGTCAGTATTGTGGGGAGCTTCCGTGACCGAGAGGTAGCGTGCTCGGCCTCAGACCGCCAGGGATCGAATTTCGAATCCTGTGTCTGGAGGACAGTGTCATCTCAATCATCTCACCATTCTCAGGAGGTTCTCCTGGCCCAGTTTAGCCTATATGTGCACAAAGGTGGCCTAAAGCCCGATTCATTTCATTTGAATTATTTTTGTTAATGTTTGTGCTATTAAGATACAATTTTTGTATTTTCACGGAGAAAATATACATATTCACTTTTCATCGGTTATTCACCTTTTTCACAAAAGATACCCGTGTGGTCTGAAGTACAGTGGCACTGAAAACCAGCTTCGGTATCTTCGCATGTTGCCCCGTTGCGACAATTAACATGGCTGCAATCTGAAATGTGAGTATTGACTTCAAGTGAATCATCATCATTGTAGAAATGTGCATTTTAACATTGTGCCATCTAAAAAAAATAAAAGGATATAGAAATCGATGCAGGTTTCCTAAGACACGTAAAACCAGACATACAAAATATATTTAGTATAGTCAGCTAGACAGACCGGTTGATATGACGTCACTACAGTCCACACGACAGGTCAGGGTATAACTGGATATATCTAGAGTCATGGTTTGCACGATGAGACAGAAACACGAACCTGTTAATTTATTTTTGTACATAATTGAAGTTGTGCCTTGCTGTGAGATTGTTGTGCCGACAAATGTCACAATCCCACTAAATGTTACAGCCCCCGACAAATGTCACAACAACCCTCGACAAATGTCACAGCCAACGACAAATGTCACAACATTTCTTCGACAAATGTCACAGCCAACGACAAATGTCAACATTGCCTCGACAAATGTCACAGCCAACGACAAATGACACAACTTGGCCTCGACAAATGTCACAGCCAACGACAAATGTCACAACATTGCCTCGACAAATGCCACAGGCAACGACAAATGTCACAACTTTGCCCCGACAAATGTCACAGCCAACGACAAAATTCACAACATTACCATGATAACTAACGACAAATGTCACAAACTCCCGACAAATGTCAGTCGTCACTCTTTCATTGGTTAGTCCAGTTGCCAAGAAGTGAACCGGGATTTTCTTTTAAGTTCAAATTTTCATAATGATAAGTCTTCATATACACCCTGGGCGGGGGCCCGAGGGTAGTGGTTAGCACCGCTGCCTTTTACGCCAGAGTTCGGGGTTCGGTTCCCGGTCGCGGCGGTTTAAAAGAAACAAAAATGTTTCTTCCCCATCCACGTGTGAAAGTCAGTATTGTGGAAAGCCTCCGTGACCGAGAGGTAGCGTGCTCGGCCTCAGACCGCCAGGGCTCGAATTTCGAATCCTGTGTCTGGAGGACAGTGTCATCTCACCATCCTCAGGAGGTTCTCCTGGCCCAGTTTAGCCTATATGTGCACAAAGGTGGCATAAGCCCGATTCATTTCTTTTCAAATGCACCCTGAGAGCATTATAGCTTTGTTGGCATCGCGCCAACTTTGGAGATAATTTGTTAGAAGCTAATTTGCATAATTCACCCTAATTAACACACTGAGCCGTATTTATAATACAGCTTTTTAACAAATATGCGTAGAAACAAGTGCAATACCACTTTTTCGAATAAGTTTATCATGAGAAAGTGATTTCGGACGTTATTTTTGCGATTGAAGGTCAAGGTCAACTATAAATGTCAAGGTCAAGGCTGAAATAATCTAAAAGTACGACTTGATCATGTTTATAATGAGTCACGTGGTTTAATTTTATAGGTTTGTTTCAATCCCTGCTCTTTTAAGCATGTCTGTATCATTATAAATTTTATTACATATGTGCCCTTTAGATGTTTGCTAAACTCATTTGCATAATTCACCATAATTAACATAATTGATCATTAGATGTGATGACACAACTTTTTTTACCAGTAATCTTTAGATATAATGCTATTTATATGTAATGATTTTTTTTAATAAGTTTGGCGCGACCGAGAAATGTTTGACATATTTGAAAAAAAACATCGCATGTGGTAATTTGCATAATTCACGCAAATTAACAAAATTAACCACCATGATAGTAATTTAACAAATAGGTCCAGAAACATGTGTAATACCACTTTTTCGTATAAGTTTGACACCAGGAAGTGGTTATGGATGTTATTTTTGCAATGCGACGTCAATTTCTGCTTAATATGCCAAGTTCAAGGTTAAGTTGTCGTCAATGTTGTCAAAATATAGATAAACTCGTGTCGCTAGTTGTCAAACCCAAACATATCGGGTTTCTTTAAACAATAATTATTAGATTTGCACCATATTATATATTAGTATTAATCAATATTAATATGTGGAAAAGTCAGATTTAGCACATTTTTTTATTTTAATACCTTGAGCACGATTTTCATGATATTTTGCGATTAAAGATCAAGGTAAACTTATCAGGTCAATGTAATATTGGGTCAAATCATTAAAAAATATTCACAAGTGCAGATATAATGAAATGCAGAGTTTGCAAAATCATCACACCTATATGACCGTAATCCCGATATCTAACCCTTCTGCTGCTAAATTGTTTGTTTCTATTTTTCGTCAAGTTAAGCTGGAATTGCAAACGCAACTTCCCGCTTCATTGACGAAAAGTCTTATATTTATTTAAAAACAGACATATCTCAGATTCAATTTTTTAATAAAATGATCAAAGTCTATGTACGGGCTTTGTAGTACAAGGGTTAAGATTCCAACGCCAATACAGAATAATTACGCGAATTTAAAAATTATCTCAATATATCAGATTATAATATCGAAAAATTACACTATTCTCGCAGTATATATCAGTGTAATAATGTCAGAATATAATAGGCCTACTATGTTTCGGAAGATGGACATATATATATTAATACCTCGAAATTTAACACGTTCGTAACCAATTCAGTCAGATGTCAGAATATATCATCATACAGACGAAATATGACACTGTAGTGTCAGTTGTATTGTATTTCAAAATCGCAATATGGAATCAATGACAATTTTCCTATGTCAGAATATGCCGCTTTGTGGTTTGTGATGAAACCATGATGACAAAATATGTCAAATCAATTTAAAAAAAGGCTATAAAGGCCTAATATAATATGTTTCTGAAAATCATAATTGTGTCAATATGTTTACAAAATAAGACACTGTTGTGTTAGAATATGAAAGCTGTATATCATGATGATATATTATAATGTCAGAATATGGCTTTGTTAGTGTCTGGATATGACATAATAAGGATAGTTTCTGGATATGATATAATCGAATAAAACGTGAGATTCACATGATAAAACACACCACAATAGTATCAGAATTTCACAGTATCGTGTCTGGATTAAAAACTGTGATTATGCGATGTAATAATGTCTGACCATGGCATTCTAATAAAACAAAATTATATTAAGATATTAGGTAAAACTTTTGTTTTTATGGCAGCAAATTGCCATCGTAATATCATGTCATTATAATATAAGAATTGACAATGCATGACACTATTGTGAAAGGTGTCGACACTCTATTATTATATTCATAATTATATCGCTATTCTAATTCAATGTTATTTCTATACATTGCACTAAAGGACATTTTAATGCTAACACATCAAGGCATTTAGGTTATCAAGCCAGTAGTACAATGCACTGAGTTGAGAGAATAGGACGTCATGATGTCAGGACATTACAGCAACATCTCAATATAAGAAGTTCTAAATAATATTATACTACAAGGATAGAATACATCGACCCAATGAGTTTACGATTATAGACATTATGATATCACATATACTTTTCTAATTGTTGTGATATTGGCATTATATTATAACAATACGGCGTAATGGCATACCCCTTTTTATATCCCCATTGACTCAATGTGAAAGTATGACCCTTCAATACCACAATGCAGTTATGTCAGATTATGATACAATAATGTCATCGTATGACACTATATATTCAGATTATAGAGTTATAATGGCAGTATATGACAACATGAAGTCAGGTTGTAGCACAATAACTTGATAAAACCTAAATTGAGAAAAACAACAACTACAATTACTTGTTCATTTTTTTCTGAATAAGAGTATTGTAATTGGTCAAAACGTTATTTCTAATTCGCAAGATGTTATTATTATGTTTAAATTGTTTTAACATTATGTGTTAATCGTGACTTCTACCCCTCCCCATACACAATAAAATCAAGAGCTATCAGTTAAATATGTGAAACAACACAAAATCATAGTTCAATTAGATAAGAAGACATTTTAACACAACAGCGAGTGTAATAATGCTCGAAATTGCTCTAAATTGTCCCAACGATTTTTACGCATATCACTGTTAGTATATCATAAATACGTGAGACAATGCATGATCGTTAATTAATTGATATTGAAAAAAGTAACGGAAATATATGATGTATATCTGAGTAAGCCAGTGTCAAGGGTACACACATTCAATGTCACCCGCATGTGAACAATTAAATGAGAGGTTAAATATTATTTTTAGCTTTAGATATTCACATAGTTGTATTTTGATCTCATTAAAAAAACTGTAGCAAATATGTTCTGAGTTAGTTCTCATAAGAGTTGGTTATGCTAGGTATGGTGAAATATGTGTATTAACATATAATATAATTATCTCAATATTAGCGCATAGTTTAAGATGCTATATTGTGAGTTTTATATATAAACGTATTTAACGAACTGAGTTAAGGATTATATATAGTGAGGTTTGTATAAAGACGTATTAAAGAAAATAAACATACCTCCTGATTAGCTTTTTCAAACAGGATCATCATGCATTTTTAGCTGCTAGCGCCACGAGGCCTACATTTTTTGTAATTTTACTTAATACAACGTCATTCACCGACACGCCTCACATATGAGATTTATCTTTATATAATTAAAAGGGTAGTTACGCAGCTTTAAATTTGTAAGTGAATATTATACCAATTTACATATTTAACAAAATGTTGATAACTAGACGTGCCTGCGCTGTTAATGTAGTAATGAATTGACCTTGACTTCAAATCGTAAAAATAACACCAGGAATGGATTTCTTGGAAGTTGTTTAGTATTACGCATGATTCTAGATCCAATACATAAATCGTTATTCTTTAAACCAATTATAAGAACCAATTATGTTAATTAGAGAAAATAGACTAATTAGCTCTTGACCTAGATCGCATAATGTTGAAATTGACCTATAATTGCACTCATAACCAGAAATCACTCACTCGTGTCAAAGGTATTCAAAAAAGAGTTGTTACAAATGTTTTCGAGCATATTTGATAAAAAGGTGTAGGCCTATTATCGGAATTGCTAATTATGCTAATTAGCGTATGCAAATTGGATCGTAGTACGTCGTTTCAAACTTAAAATATGGCACTACATATACATAGAATTACAACTAACATGTTTTTAGTAATAAAGTTGTTTCATCCTATTATAATGGTCAAGTATTTTATTTAGGTATATTATGCAAATAAGCTTAACTAAACTCACGGATTAAAACAGTTCCTGTACAATTAACACATATGTGGCATGTTAACATGCATAAAGTAATATGTTGGCGATATTCCAGCCTTGACCTTGACATTTTCAGTTGTTAAAGTTAGTCGAAAAAATGGTATTACACTTGTTTATACACCAATTTATGGGTATGTATGTTAATTACATATGCATAATTGACATATGCAAATTAGCTTATTGAGGTCGCGCATATCTAATAATGTTTCTAAATTTATATCTAATAATGTTTATAAAGATCCATACATTTCTGAAAGGGCACGAAATGAAAAACATCCTGTACAATTAACACATATGTGACATATAAACATGCATAAAGTGATATTTTGGCAATATTTCAGCCTTGACCTTGACATTTTCAGTTGACCTTGACCTTAATTGTTAAAATAACGCCAGAAATCACTTCCTCTGGTTAAAGTTTCTACGCCAATTTGCTCAAAAGTTATAACATGGGTAGGTATGTTAACTGGGGTGAATTATGCAAATTAGCTGATAAAAAATTATCCCCGAAGTTGGCGCAACGCCAACAAAGCTGAAAATGCTTGAAATATGCATATGAACACAAATCAATGAAAACACCTTGAACTTATAAGCAAATCCCGGTCCACTACATGAATGATGGTGCTGGCAACTGGACTTTGGTCGGATGTAGAATACTATACTTGATCCGAGACACATAATGTATTCATCTTGGTTTTTTAAGACCTTGAATTATTTCATAGCCTGTTTTTTCATTTTCAAAAATTAGTTTGCGGTATATTTTTATGTATTTGTTGAATAACATAACAAATGTAAAATATTACACATACTACAGAATCGAGCGGCACGGATTATTAGTAACAATTTGGACTGGAATGTAAGAGGTATAGATATTGTTAAAGATCTTGGTTGGTTAAATGTTTGTCAACGAAGAGATTATTTTACCGCTATTACTGTATATCTCTTAGCAGAGTTGCAACCGAGTTATATAACAGACCTGTTTACTCTATCCCGAAATATTGCGACCCGTATAATTAGATCATGCTGTACAAATAAATTGTTTTTACCCAAAGCTAACAAAAGCGATTTTAATTGCTCTTTACAATATTCTGGTGATATTATCTGGAATAATGTACAAGACATTATAATAAACATTGATACGTTTAATGTTTTTAAACAAACATTTAAAAAGTTACTTTTATAATTATACACTGCTGTGTATGTTACACAGAGGTCTAGTCAGCAATAATCATGTAAAAGACTAAAGTTTTGATCATATTGTTTGCAATATTATAATGGTACTTTTACAAGTATGTACTGTTTTCTATGATACACAGAGGCCTAGTCAGGGCGATTATTTTCACGATTGTTTTCACTAATATTTCTACCCTGAAGAAATATATTTTATTATTATTATTTTATTTTTTTATTTTTGCAACAGACGCACTGGTCCGGCTTATGTAATGTGTTTATTAGGCGAGCAACCGAATAAAGCATCACGCAAATGAAATTAATTATTAAATGAATGAATGAATGAATGAATGAATGAATGAATGAATGAATGAATGAATGAATGAATGAATGAATGAATGAATGAATGAATGAATGAATGAATGAATGAATGAATGACTGACTGACTGACTGACTGACTGACTGACTGACTGACTGACTGACTGACTGACTGACTGACTGACTGACTGACTGACTGACTGAATGAATGAATGAATGAATGAATGAATGAATGAATGAATGAATGAATGAATGAATGAATGAATGAATGAATGAATGAATGAATGAATGAATGAATGAATGAATGAATGAATGAATGAATGAATGAATGAAAAAACGACGAACAAATGAACAAACGGACGAACGAACGAACGAACGAACGAGTGAATGAGTGAATGCAAGCATAAATGAATAAATGAATTTTTTTAAATGAATAAATGAATGGGTAAATGAATGAATGAATGAATGAATGAATAAATGAATGAATGAATGAATGAATGTATGAATGAATGAATAAATGAATGAATAACTGAGCATATGTACCATTGTTCTGGTATGAAACATGCATACATGCGCAATTTTTTTTTCTTACCATTTATATATTCAATAAATACAAATCTAATTCACTTTATCCCGTTTCTCACATTTCTATCACATTCTGAATGTTATGGTGTCCAGATAGGGCCATCTCGCACTTTCGCAGTTTAAAATCTCGCTCGTTCGCATCGTTTTTTGTAGTTTTGCACTTTCGTACTTTCGCAGTTTCGCAACGCCCTTTCGTAGTTTCGCATCACCCTTTCGTTGTTTCGCAGTCTCGCACTTCCGCTCATTCGTTGTTTCGCATTCGTTGTTTCGCATTGCCCTTTCGCAGTTTCACCTCGCCCTTTCGTGGGTTTGCATGGCCCTTTTGTTGTTTCGCCTTCTCGTTGTTTCGCAGTCTCGTAATTTTGCATCGCCCTTTCGTTGTAGTCCTCTTGCTGAGGTGGGTCCTGTGTGCATTTTTGGGTCCCCTACGTTTCTATTAAAATTCGTTTAGGGGACCACCCCAGGAGTAAAAAAAACTGGGTAGGCGTGCTGGATCATGGTAGCAATTCAGGAAAACGATTTTCAAAATGGCCGCCAGAAGCCATTCTGAAAAACCTATATATCTATATCTTTTTCACTAGTTGGCCCATTTGGATGATCAAAATGTCCAGTATGAGGTTGTTTAGGGTGCTGAATCGATTGGAAGGGGTTTTGAAATGACCTGAAATAAGGATCATACAAAATTCAAAATGGCCGCCATTCTGATTCATCAAAGTTTATTTTAATTTGTATCTTGATTTATAATTGACACATAGTAGTCCATGTGCAAGAACTGGTCCTCGTGCACCCCCACTACTCTCCACGAGTGGTACAGTTTTGATCAGGAGACTCATGTGAGTGATATTAACGATGCTACCAGAACAAAATTGGGGCGCGATATGGGTTTCAAAATTGCATGCCGCAGCGAAAATCTAATTTGGACAATATCTCCAGCTCTTATTTACATATAATCACAATTTTGCTGTCTACGCATATGTTTTCATGGTCAAAGAATCGAATAAAACCACTTATAGAATGATTTGATCATTCCTATGTTGCGAACTCGGAAAAAATCCAATATGGCTGCCAGCAAAAATATTTTTATGACAAAATCACGATCTTTATATTGAAAACCAAATTATATTAGCTAACATTCTATACAAATAATAACATGGTATAGTAATGAGGACAGGTATGGTTATAAAAGATAGCTTTGTGTCTTTGAACTTCCATTTTATGCCGTTATCGTTCAGAAATACGTCTTAATATCCCATGATGGAAATTTAGCTGGGCCATTATCTCGAATTCTAATTGACATAGAATCTCATTCTGGTGTTTATGGGTTTCATGCTTTTGGGTCAACAAATCGACTGTAACCTCTAAAAACATAGGCTACTAGAGCAATACCATAAAAGGTACATTTGAAAGAATCCACGATGGATTTCAACCAATGAGTTTCGAATCACAATGTCTATGTGGATTTGTTTTCAATTAGCATTGTCATGGAAATATATATAATATTCGTTGTGGTACTGAAGACATGCATAGTTAGAAAAACATCACTTCGTGTATTTAAACTGCCATGTATAACTAACATTGGAAATCGTATAATATGTCGCGATTGTCATTCCATTTGAGTGAAAACAAAACAATGTACAAATGAATTATTGGGGTTACAAATATAGAGGCATGTTCAAAATCAAAATGATTCATGTCTCTAGTTATCCTATGTTACAAAATGGGGGTGGGGTAAACATAGCTCTCTGTGAACCAAGGAGTACTTTTTTGGTGAAGGGGGCGTTCAATTTAACTACAACAATAATGAATACATACATGCATGATTACAGAAATATGCACACTCTTCCATCTGATAAATAGCACGATAAATGTGTTGAAGCAGTTTTGACATTTCAATGCACTGATGGTGTCACAGTATGTGAACATATGGAAATCTGCGAGTCATGTAGAGTATTGTGCTGTGAAATCTTTGTCCAGTACACTCATACTAATTCACCCCCCCCCCCCCTGGCAACCCTGTTTTTTATTCAATATGACTAACATCAACTACAAAAGATATGTAGCTGATCAGCGTCTTTCGGCCATATAGAATATTTGTATAGTCACAAGATATATTTTATGAGTTACTACACATCAAACAAAATATTTTGCAGCTACTTACTCTGTAACAAAAAAAACCTCAATACCACAGGTTATCATTTATTGTAAATTTACCCAAGAAAAAGAGTATAGATATATGATTATTCATTTATAATAGTTACTTTTAAATATTTCCTTTTTCTGTTGAATGTACATGTACACCATATGAAAGCAAAAATAATATTCAGCACACAAGAACAGACAACAAAACGTATATTTAACAGTATGAGTGAGCTGGCGAAGGAATTCAAAGCACAATACTCACAAAACACTTTGCAATCGCAAGTGTGTACACACTGTAACAACACAGGCAGGCCTATACTTTCAATAATTTTTGAAAGCTGATAATCAAATACTTGCGGAAAATAGGATGTTGGGCCATCAGAATCATTAAAGAGAAGTGCATCATTCACAGATGCGGATTTGAGTTCACTGTTGCAGTATGCGCATGTGCCCTGCTACACATATAATGTGCTAAATATCAGATGGTTATATGTTGGTGTGCATATATCCCTTTTTTGTTTTAATAAAACCTGCGATCGTGTGCACTATATGACTATTTGAAACATTACTCTAATAAGGGTCCATCATCATGTAATCTCAGGAGCTATTCTAATTGATGCCCCCCTCCGGCGAATAAATACGGTATTTCATATTGATTCGTATTGTTCTTCGCGTTCCTTCTCCAGCACGGCTCGCAATTTGCGTATGGTCATCTAGAACATCTAGTTCGTCAGAGAGTTTGCTCCACATTTGTTTTAGTTGAGCTTTAAAGTAAAATCCTATTATGTAAATTAGTGGGGGGTTTTCCCCGGTGACCCGGATACTAAGGTGTAACGTGGTGAGCTCAAATATTATTCTATATGTCAATTAAAACTCGGGGTAATGCCAACATTAGATTGTGAACATTGGGTATCACGACTCAAATTTTATGACAGGTTGGTAAGGGAGTAACATATACATGTTCAAATACACGAAGGAGTGTTTTCTAACCATGTGGATGTCTTTAATACAATAACAAAGAACATTTCGTCCGTGGCCATCTTGAATTTTATTCAAATCCGCCATAATAATGTTCCAGTATGAGTTTTTTCCATTCGAATCAATAACCCAGAAAACAAAGGTGTAGACACCAGAATTGTGATTCTATTCCAATTGCAACTCGAAACCCAGGATATCAATACTCATTTCTGGATTTTAGGCTGGTAACTGCACGCAATGTACAAGTTCAGAAACAAAAAGCAATATTCAATAACCATGCATGTCCTCAGTCCTATAATACCTTTTTATACAATGTCAGCAAAATAATTTGGTTTTCAGTATACAATGTATAGACATTGTGATTTTGCCAAAAAAAAAATATAGTTATGTCGGCTATTTTCGAGTTTGCCATACAGAAATGCCCCAATATTTCAAATTTGCCTCGTGGTATTGCTCCAGTATGTTTTAAGTGATTTCACGCGATTCGTTGACCCCATAAGACATAGGTGTAGACACTAGAATTGTGCCTCTATGTCAATTAGAACTCGATATATTGGTTAAATTGCAACTTAGGATATGAATATTACGTATTTCTGGACGATAACCGCATAATATAGGCCTACAAGATCACGAGAGACACAAAGCTATCCATTATAACCATACCTGTCTTCTTTACTGTAACATTTTACCATGTAGACAAATTTTGTTTCCAATATAAACATTCAAATTTTGGCATAAAATGATTTTCACCAGTTGCCATCTTGACTTTTTCCGAATTCGCCATATAGGAATGACCCAATATTGTTCAAAGTGGTTTCATTCGATTTTTTCAACCTGGAAACATAGGTGTCTGACAACAAAATTATGATTTTCTGTCATTTAAAAGTGGAAATATTCCCAAAATTAGATTTTCATGGCGGCCATTTAAAAAAGTGGCCTAAACCCATATCGCGCCTCAAAGTTATTCCTCGTAACATCGCGAACAACATTCCCAGGAAGCTCCCGATCAAAATGGAGAGTTGTGGGGGGTGCATGGTGACCAATTGTGGTCCATGGACTATATGTGTCAATTATAAATCAGCATGAATAAAAATATAATTTGCTCAAGTAAAAATGGTGGCCATTTTGAATTTCGCATGATCCTTACTTCAGGTCATATTAAAACTCTTTCCAATCGATTCAGCACCCCGAAAACCCCCCTACTGGACATTTTGATCATCAAAATTGGCCAACTAGTTCAAAACATATTGACATATAAGTTTTTCAGAATGACTTCTGGCGGCCATTTTGAAAAACCGTTTTCCTGAGTTGCTACCATGATCCAGCATGTCTACCCAAGTTTTTTTTACTCCTGGGGTGGTCCCCTAAACGAATTTTGATAGAAACTTAGGGGACCTAAAAATGCACACAGGACCCCCCTCAGCCATTGGATTATTGTTTCGCATCGCCCATTCGTTGTTTCGTAGTCTCGAACTTCCGCCCTTTCACAGTTTCGCATCGCCCTTTCGTTGTTTCGCAATATCGCTCTGTCGCTGTTTCACAATTTCGTACTTTTGTTTTTTCGTACTTTCGTTGTTTGTTTCGTACTTTCATTTTTTCGCACTTTCGCAGTTTCGCACTTTCGTTGTTTCGCTGTCTCGTACTTTCGTTGTTTCGTACTTTGATGTGATGGTTAATCCTACTGTCCGTCACACTGGGATTCACTTTTCAGCAGAGACCCTGATGTGATGTTTAACGCTACCGTCTGTCACGCCGGGATTAACTTTTTAGCAGAGAACCTGGTGTGATGGTTAACGCTACCGTCTGTCACGCCTGGATTCACTGTGCAGCAGAGACTATGATGTGATAGTTAACGCTGCTGTCCATCACGCCGGAGCTCTGGTGAACTGGTTAGCGCTGTCCTCTTTCATGCCGGAGCCTTGGTGAAGAGGCTAACGCTGCCGTCCATAACAATGAAACAACGAAAGTACGAAACAAGGGAAGTGCCAAACTTCGAAACAACGAAAAACCGAAACAACGAAAGTACAAACAACGAAAGTACGAAATTGCAAAAGTATGAAACAACGTAATACGAAACAACGAAAGTGCGAAAGTGCGAGGGTGCGAAACTGCGAAAGAACTTAAGTACGAAACTGCGAAAGTACGAAACTGCGAAACAATGAAAGTACGAAAAAACGCAAGTACGAAAATACGAAACTTCAAATTTACCAAATTGCGAAACAGCGAAAGTGCGAAAGTACGAAACAACGAAACAACAAAAGTACGAAACAACGAAAGTTCGAAACAACTAAAGTGCGAGACTACGAGAGTACGAAAGTGCGAAACTGTGAAACTGCGAAACAACGAAAGTACGAAACAACGAAAATGCAAATTGCGAAACAACGAAAGTACGGAACAACGATACAACGAAACTGCGAAACAACGAAAGTACGAAATAACGATACAACGGAAGTACGGAACAACGAATGTACGAAACAACGAAAGTACGAAACAACGAAAATGCGGGTCAACGAAAGTACGAAACAAGGAAACTACGAAAGTATGAAACAACAAATGTATCAAACAACAAAAGTACGAAGCATGGAAAGTACGAAACAATATTGAATATTTACGCGTGAGCAGAGAATAAACATTTTGTTTCTTTAGAACTTGAATACCAGAGCGGGGTTCGAACCCGCGATCATCGAATTTCCAAACAGGCAGCTTTACCCACTGCACCAGGACCCCCACCTAATAATGCATTTTAAGCATATATAAGATCAAATATAATTACATTGTATATAATATATAGAACAACAATCTTCAAAAAAGTTCAGGTAGTCAGTAAAAATAACCATTTACCCAAGTAATCAATGTACTCAAATTATTTGAAAATGAGGTATTTAATTTTAAAACGGTTATGTCAAAAGTTTAAAATTCAAGATGACCTTTAATTTTGGTTTTGCCCACTCGATGACCTTGAAATATAAAATAGCAATTATATTGCATTCAACATCTTCAAATTACTCTAAATTGGTGTGTGTAATTCAATAATAAGGACCTATAACTTAGGAATATAATAATTAAAACTTAATCAGTGGTAAAAAAACGTTTTCTTGTTGACATTGTCAGCCATCTTATTTTTTACCTCCAGACGACCTAGCAACATAAAAATAACTAATGTCATGAGTGTACTCAAATTAATCTAAAATGATGTATTACATTAATTTCAATCAATAATCAGTCAATCAATCAATAAAACTTTAAGCGCCTATATCCTCAGCGGACCGAGCTCAGAGGCGCACAAATCTTTAGCGTGATCAGGTGTTATAGTCGAGGACAGAGCATGCTCGTCAACAGGGAGCCGGACTACTGAGGAGATGAAGTGGGAAAGCCAGATCAAATAGGTGAGATTTCTTTAATGTTAAAATTGTTTCGGCATTGCCTACGGGCGCATAAGGCTGGGCCAGATATAAAGAAAATACCTTGACCCAGTGTGTGTTTTTATATGGGAGACAACAAATCTATTTGAATTTGTGGAGCGTAGATATCTTGAGCATTTCATCCGAACAAGTAAGGCAGATATGCCGGTTGGTTGTCTTTTAGGGTTCGAAAAGTTATTGCGCATATTTAAAAATGAATTGGTTACCACTCTTGCAAGGCAGTTTTGAACGCGCTGTAATCTAGTGATATCCTTTTCTGGCATATTGTGAAAAATTGAGTTGCAATAATCTAGCTTGCTACTGACGAGTGCCACTGCAATTTGTTTGGCAAAATCAAAGGACTGACTTTTTCGAATTCGACGCAGGTCAGGGATATGATAAAAGCATGCCCTACATGTTTGGGATATGTGTTTTCGGAAATTCGAGCTACTGTCAAATACTACACCAAGATATGTGGCTGATGCAGAAGGATTTGTGTCTTGACCTAGAATTAAGCATGGCAAATTATGCAAGACTTTTTCGCGGTGAAGTTTCCCAATAAAAATCTTGCTAAGATTTGGCTTCAGCTTAGCCCCTGTCATTCAGGCCGACACGCCCATTAAACAATGTTACAACTTCTCAAGAGATTCTTTTGCGTTTGAAACTGATCGAAACATGTAAATTTGAGTATCGGCATAAAGTTATTGGTTGATCTAACATATCTAATAGCGCTGAGTAGTTTAGTATAAGTTGGAAAGCACTGGTTCCAGCACAGAGCCCTGTGGAACTCCAAATAAGAGTGTGACTTTATCTGATAAAGTGTCTTTAATTTTTATGAATTGGTTCATATTTTGCAAATGAGAAGAAAACCAAATTTGTGTCTGGCCAGATATTCCATACCGATCAGAAAGTCTATCTGTTAATGTGGCATAATCAATGTTGTCGAAGCCGTCATTCAAGCAAGGTTAGAGCCGTAATTTCGTGGACAAAAGTTGGGAATTAAAGAGTCAAAATATGTTCTTGAAACGTAAAACCATTCCAACGTGATCAGTGTACCCAAATTAATCGAAAATGATCTATTACATTGGTTTCCAGGACTGCTCGAAAACATTAAGAATAACAGTTGGATCCCCTGCATCATTTTATTTACTACATGACCTGATTACTTAATTAAAATAAAAAGTGAATAAATGTATTCCTTGACTCCCAAAACCTATGGATAGACTCCAATAGAATAATTATATCACTACCAGAACAGGAGATATAAGTGTTTTTCCCATATAGGTGTAAGGTCGGTGGCCATCTTGGATTTCAATATTTATAAAGTGCTGTCGTGCATTCTAGATGATTGAATCATCTTAGTTTACAATTACATTCATTAATTAGAAGCCTTTTGTGTTTTTGCACTAAGAGAACTCCAACAAGTTACAATGCTACAATGCTAGGTAATTTGGCGGATTTATGGCCGCCATATTGGATTTGAGGAATATTTCAGGGTGCCCCGAAGCTTATATCAAAGAGTATTTCAGATAGCTGAATATACTGAGAAGTCCTTGACAGGAAAAAATAGCAATTTGTGTTTGGCATTGATCTGTCTGTTAAAAGTATATTATTACGACACCATCGTTAGTGATACGTGTGTAGCGAGGCACATCAGGCCCACTGATTCATATTTTTTTTTTAATTGTGAGGTTTTTTTTGTTTTTGTGTCACCTTATTTATTACTTGTAAAAATGGCATGTCTATACTATAGACCAATCTGAGAAAATGAAGGTTTTTTTATTTGTGGTTGATAATATTTTACAGTTTGTTATTCGTATTTAGTTAATAAAAGCTTATAAAAGATAACTAGATAAAAACGAAACGATCATTATAACTTGATTCTAAAAACAGGTTGACGCCAATTTTAAAAAACAAAAACATATAAATAAAACCGAACTATGTAGATACGAGGTTTTAGGTCAGTGGGAACAATCTGAATTCTGCTCTCATAATCTTCCAATATGTGTTATATTTGAATTTGGCCGAATTTTGCCAACGTGTATCAAAATATTGAGTGGATATTGGCATCTAACCTAATTTTAGTTTGACTGTGAAAAACTCATCTTTTTAGTTTTTAAATTTGCTTGGACATTCGGTGATCGCGGGCTCGAATCCCGCTCTGGTATTCAAGTTTAAAGAAACAACATATGTTTCTTCCCTGCTCACGCGTAAAGATTCAATATTGTTTCGTATTTTCGTTGTTTCGTATTTTCGTTGTTTCGTATATTCGTTGTTTCATACTTTTGTTGTTTCGTATTTTTCTTGTTTCTTTTTTTCGTACTTTCGTTGTTTCGCAGTTTCACACTTTCGTTGTTTCGTACTTTTGTTGTTTCGTACTTTCGTTGTTTCGTTGTCTCTTACTTTTAGTCTGGAGGCTAGCGCCGCCGTCGATCTCAATGAAACAACCGAAGTACGAAACAAGGAAAGTATCAGGCTGCGAAAAAAAAAGTACGAAATAACAAACGAAAGTACGAAACAACGAAAGTACGAAACTGCGAAAGTACGAAACAACGCAAGTACGAAACAACGCAAGTACGAAACAACAAAAGTGCTGGTGTACTGACAAAAAGGAAGGGATTTTCCTCAGTATTGATCCTTTCAAAGAAAAAAACAAATCAACATCGGACCCTTCATCTAGACCCTCAGCGGCTTAGTTAGTCAAAACCATTATAACAAAGCGATGGTTGTTATCAATAATTGCATGAACGTTCCGATATACACACTTATCGGGTACATATCTTTCAAATGGAGGGTGAAGAAAGATAATATAGATGTGCGATTATATGAGGCTTATATCATCGTAGATCTAGTTACAAAGTTTAAAATTGTGTTCCATAGGATTATAATAAGCCTATATAACACAATTTTAAACTTTGGAACTTTTTACCCTGAGTATGGGCCTTTAAAATTCATGATGGTGCTGGTGAAAATTTATAATTGCAATCACTGGCGTATTCAGATTAGACTTGTTTTTTTCTGGTAGTACCCCTTCCAATATTGATATTATTAGGTCTGAAACGGTTGACCATGCCAAAGTATGTGTTGTATCATTTATGCGACGATAATTGATCTACAAGCGACCTCTCGGGCTAAGTTATGATGTTATGAACCATAATAAGATTACGTGGCGGTAATATTGGACGCCATCTTCGCTTTTTTACTTTTATCTATCGTATTGTTAAATACACATCACAAATTTCCTAATTCCCGAAAAAAATATGTTAAACACTAAAATCAAATCTGTAGGAGCATATGTCTAATTAGTTCTGAAGCTATGAACCACCAGGGGCTGTATCTGGCGGCCATCTTTGGCCCCATCTTGGATTGGGACTTTTTTTAAATCTTAGTGTTATATACGCTCCATAAATGAATTATTTGACCCTGAAAACCATATGTTGGACACCAAAATAACATCTCTATATCCAATAGTTCTGATGTTCTGACCCAGTATATCTCTTGGCGGCCATTTTGGTCGCAATCTTGGATTTGAAAACCATATGTTGGACATCAAAATCACATATCTATGTCTAATAGTTCTGATGCTCTGACCCAGTATATCCCTTGGCGGCCATTTTGGTCGCAATCTTGGATTTTTAAAAGCCAAGTCGACGGATTATTACTCTAGATGGTCTTGTGCAAAAAAAAACTCCGAGAAATGATTGTTACCAGATATTGGAAAGTTTGAGATAAAAACGGCCTCCTTCCATCGGACTATATATATGAATGAACATAATTCAATGATAAATGACCTTGACCTTGACCGTAACTTTTTATACTTTCCCATCATATCTGGATTTCTCTTACCCCAAAACCCTAAAAACGATATATTATATGACAGCTTATGCCACTTATTAGGTACCTAATGAAGTGAAGATAATTTACAAATAAAAATATGTTTTTGCCAGTAACATCTAACCTTGACCTTAAAATAATTTAGACTCCTTATACCTTAAAACCCTAAAAAAGAGGTATTATATGACAATTCGTGTCACTTATTAACTAAGTTAGCAAACCGCCCCATGTATATGGTGGTCATTTTGGACGCAATCTTGAATAGGGCCTACCGAGTTTTGCTCTACGGTACTTCATGGGTACTGATCTGCTTCGCAAAGTAAGCCATCTGAGGAGTCAAAATCAACCAAATCGTTATTTCGTAGTTTGGTACTTTCCTTGTTTAGTACTTTCTTTATTTCATTGTGATGGACGCAACGTCAGCCTGTTCATCAAGGCTCCGGCGTGAAAGAGGACAGCGCTAACCAGTTCACCAGAGCTACGGCGTGATGGACAGCAGCCTGAACATCTTCACCAGGGCTCTGGCGTGATGGACGGTAGCGCTAACCTCTTCACCAGGGTTCCAACGTTGCGATCGGCAGCGTTAACCTCTCCACCAGGGCTCCGGCGTGACAGACGGTAGCGTTAAACATCACATCAGGGTGGCTGCTGAAAAGTCAATCCCGGCGCGACAGACGGTAGTGTTAACCATCACATCAGAGTTTAGAACAACGAAAGTACGAAACAACGAAATTTCGAAACAAAATAAGTACGAAATAATGGAAGTAGAAACAACTAAAGTGCGAAACAACGAAATTTCGAAACAACAAAAGAGCGAGATTGCGAAACAACGAATGGGCGAACCAACGAAACTGCGAAACAAAGAAAGGGCGAGATTACGAAGCAACGAGACGGCGAAAGAACGAAAGGGCCATGCAGGACTATGAAAGGGCGAGACTAAACTGCGAAAGGGCGATGCGAGACAAACGAATGGGCGGAAGTCCGAGACTACGAAACAACGAAAGGACCATGCGAAAGAGTGAGATTTTAAACAGCGAGATTGCACCATAACAACCAGTATGTGATAAAAAATTGAGAACCGGGATAAAGTGAATTAGATTTGTATTTATTGGATTTGTTATGAAGAAAAAACGTTGCCCATGTATGCATGTTTTATTCCAGAACAATGCATAAAAGACGATAGTAAGATAATTTATACATTTATTTCAGAATAATATGATACATATGTCCATCCATCCATCCATCCATCCATCCATCCATCCATCCATCCATCCATCCATCCATCTATCCATCCATCCATCCATCCATCCATCTATCCACCCACCCACCCATTCATCCATCCATCATCCATCCATCCATCCATCCATCCATCCATCCATCCATCCATCCATCCATCCATCCATTCATTCATTCATTCATTCATTCATTCATTCATTCTTTTATTCATCCATCCTTCCATCCATCCATCCACCCATCCATCCATCCACCCATCCATCCATCCATCCATCCATCCATCCATCCATCCATCCATTCATTCATTCATTCATTCATTCATTCATTCATTCATTCATTCATTCATTCATTCATTCATTCATTCATTCATTCACTCTTTCACTCATTCATTCATTTATTCATTCATTCATTCATTCATTCATTCATTCATTCATTTATTCATTCATTCATTCATTCATTCATTCATTCATTCATTTATTCATTCATTCATTCATTCATTCATTCATTCATTTATTCATTCATTCATTCATTCATTTATTCATTCATTTATTCATTTATTCATTTATTCATTTATTCATTTATTCATTTATTCATTTATTCATTTATTTATTCATTTATTCATTTATATATTTATTCATTTTCTTTCGCTCGTCCATTCGTTCTTCGCTCGTTCATCGTTTGTTCGTTCATTTATTCATTCATTCATTCAAACTTTTATTTATTTATTATTTCATTGGCTATCATGTGACCCTCTTAGAGGGTCACATGATAGCCAATCACCTTATATAAGAAAACACTTGTGCCCCATCTTGTGGCAAATTTGATTTATTTGTCACAAATGTATTCATACTATATAAGGGGTGATAGATCACCTTTAAGAAATAAAGATATTATGGGTCTCGGACCAAGTATAGTATTCTACGACCAATGAAAGAGTCCTTCAGCCTGTCAAAGTGATATGCATGACGACTGACATTTGTCGGGAGGTTTTGACATTTGTCGTTGGTAATCATGATACTGTTGTGACATTTGTCGTTGGCTGTGACATTTGTCGAGGCAAAGTTGCGATATTTGTCGTTAGCTGTGACATTTGTCGAGGCAAAGTTGTGACATTTGTCGTTGGCTGTGATATTTGTCGGGGCAAAGTTGTGACATTTGTCGTTGGCTGTGATATTTGTCGAGGCAAAGTTGTGACATTTGTCGTTGGCTGTGACATTTGTCGAGGCAATGTTGTGACATTTGTCGTTGGCTGTGACTTTTGTCGAGGGCTGTTGTGACATTTGTCGGGGGCTGTGACATTTAGTGGGATTGTGACATTTGTCGGCACAACATGCGATTCACAAATTCAAGTGGGTAGTAATTCCACGTAGGGCCTTTTTGTCTAATTTGAAACCCAACATTTACAATTCTTATCAATTGAACACCAACTCATCTAACAACAGCTCGTATTTGATAACGCTAAAAGATTTAATGTGAGACGCCTACACAACAATCATTGATGTGTCCTAAAACCGTTCAGTTTTTTCAGTATAATTGTATCATCGTAGAAAGATGTATGTTATTAGGGCAAAGCGAGTACACAACACATTTTCTCATTCACTTGAAGCTGTAATAATTGTTGTAATCGCCAGATTCAAATGAATAAGAAATGCTACTAAGACTAACAACTGCCCGGTAAATACAGAACATTTTATAAAATTTATACAGCGTTGGCTCAACGTCGAAGACGTTGGGCCAACGCTGTATAAATGTTATACAAATATTTTGTGTTTACTGGATGGACAACTAAATCTTACATATGGCAGATTTGAATGTCCTTAAAATCTCACCCACACTGAAAGGGCTTACATGTTTCAAAAAATAAATGGGCGCGATTATGGCATTCTAACCGATAATAAAAAAAATGGAATGAATATTTAGCTGAGTATTATACGTTAGAAATGTATACAAAATAATTATCCCCATAAGAGACGGTGAATGTTACTGATGTGGTTTTATTTTCCTCCCACCCCACCTTTTAACTGAAGCATAAACCACGTACAAAATAATACATACCATAAACAGCCGATGTTGTTGTTGTTGTTGTTGTTGTTGTTGTTGTTGTTGTTGTTGTTGTTGTTGTTGTTGTTGGTGGTGGTGTTGTTGTTTTTACTGTTTCAACATGTACTGTTGTTGTTGGAATTTTTTTTGATGCTTCCACATATGCTGTTGTTGTCGGCATTTTTTGTGTTGTTTCCACATATTTTGTTGTTGGTTTTATTGGTTTTGTCCCATCCACATCTTCTGTTCTTGTTGTTGTTGTAGTTTGGGTCGTTTTTACATCTGTTTTTGCCAGCATTGTTTGAGTTTCTACAACAATTGAAAAGTGTCATATTTTTTATGGGCTATTAAAAAGCCAACTGTGAAAAAGATCGCTAATGAGACAAGACTAGTTAAAACATCACAATACGATCCTGGTACTGATAATGAAAATGATGCGCACTTTCCCGCCCGCTAGTAACTCTGGCTTCGATTGCAGAAGGCTACATGATGATGTTTTGTATCTCAGTATATCACGAAAAAAGTTATCTTTTAATTGTGATAAATCTATCAAGCGGGGGGGGGGGTCTACACACATGAATTCGAAAAGATATGTTACAATATGTTTTACCATATAGTGAACATAAATTTATGCTAATGAAATATCAATTCTTTATCATCTCAAATTATGATATTTGCATATCGATCAATACATAAACACAGTTATATTTAATACAGCCATAAATAAACTAACATATACTTCAATACGAGGAATACCACATATAATGTCCATTTTTGTTGTCATCAATTGCAGTCTCAAAATATTATTCTGATTTGAGTATTTCATGCATGGTCATTCAAAATAAAAGCATACATATCGTTAAATTTTCACATTTGCAATGACATCAACTTGTTACAGTACACAGTTTGGTCACAGAAAACATCCAATTGCTACAGTACTGTTTGAGATCCGCCCTGGTTAATCATGAAATGAAACTGTTGAGCATGAGGGATTTCAACACTTTTCCAAAATAAATCACAGTGCCGACGGCGGGACATGTCCACATCAACAACAATTTAACTCCACACCGTCGATTGCTACATAATTAGTTTGCCATGCTCATGCAGTGATCTGAAAATTTGTTTTAAATTTTTAAATGTCAAAATTAATATTCGTAGACTACACCACATAAAAGAAAATAAATTGTGTTCGCAGCTCGACTTATAAGCCTGTATCAACCTTATACAGAGCAGCCTCAACTTTTGAAAGAATCCATCTAATAAGTGTTTCAGTAGTGGGTAATGCTCTCTTACCGTTTGGCTCTGTTGCGTCTGCACTATTTTCGGTGGTGCCCGTGCTGTCGTTTTTCACTGTTTAAAATATGAATATACATATACATTTTTATCATGTTGGCTGAACGTGTTCAAGTATACTTTATTTAAGTAGTATAATAAATCAATAAGGCGAATAAAAATGTGACCTGTGAGCCATATAAAATCGGTTGACAAGTGGTATTTAGTGTGAAATCATTATATACTCATATTATCAAAAAAACGACAATCAGGAGCCTGGCCGTATCGAGTACCATAATCAGTTATATCTGGCTATGTGGTTATCTTGGGTGTGTGTCTGAGATTCAAACTTCATCGGATGTTTCAGATAGATAAAATGTCAGAAAAAGGTCACGAAGAATTGACCTCTTGTTCATCTCTCATGCACATTTACCTGTTTCCGTTGCTAGAGATATAGACAAGTATATAGACAAGCAATCTCTCATTTTGGGCAGTGAGGTGTACTGAATTTCGTGGGAGCTCGGAACATAATGACATCAGCGTGAGATTCCAAGCGTCTGATCTATCTATCTGATCTATAATACCAACGGAAGATGATTCCCCTTGACATATTTAGGTTACACATAATCATCTTAACATTTTCTCATCGGTCTTTATGTTTTTAATGTAAATCACTGAATTTGGTGTGATGTTATTATATAGAACGAAATATAAATATAAAAAAAAATATAATCATACCTTCTGATTTGGATTAGAATGGTTAAGATAAAGCTTACTTTTCAAATTTAAATTAGCTTGAATTAAAATAAAAATAATCTAGTTATTTTACGTTGGGATGTGGGAGAATATTTTATAGATTTTAAGGAAACTGACGTGTTAGGTTGACGGTGACAGTTATACAGACGGCAAACAATGCGATCAAAAAGCCGATGAATATAAGTATCAGGATTCTCCATCGTCTCTTTTTCAGTTTTTTCGTCTCATCGGCATCACTATTCTCCTCCTTTTTTGGCTCAGTATTTCTAAACATAAATCATAAACAAATATGACACGGTACTTCAGCTTCGAAATGTAGATGTTTCTTATAGTCTAAGGCCAGTATGTTCAATTTCTCTGCTTTAAATCTGAAAAAATCCAAAATCTTATGAGAGAGGGCGAAAAAAACATTTAAAAAAAAAAAACATTCAACCTATCTTCAGAAAAATTAATGCGGGCGTCCAAACAGAAATACAATTGGACAAATTTCTTGAAAAGTTAATGAGGGCAACGAAATAAAATAAACTTTTGACCTTTTTTAAAAAAGGTAATGAGAGCGACGGAAAAAACAAGCAAAAATAAACATAGCTGGTAAAATATTTTTTATCTCCCGAAATGAACTGGTATATTTTTCAGAATGTTTTTTTTATCTCCCGAAATTGACAGCTTTTTTCAATCGGCAACAATCTAATGCGCGCGCTGGGCAGAAAAAACACATGTTTTTTTTGGTAATGCGCGGCCTAAATCTAATGCGCGCGCTCATCTAAAACAGAAAACAAATTGCCACATCCCTGGAAAAAAACAGGTTTTATGGTATATTAGTATTGTTTCTTTGGTTCACCCTTTGAGGACCATTTATTGCAGTCATTCTTAGTGCTCTGGTAGAAATAAGAAAACTGTCATTTGTACACTTGTAGCTGACAAAAAAACAGAACAAATATTCGTAATTTTACCTGGTACGTATTTAGCAGTACAATTAAATAAAAACAAAAAATACTGTGTAACAATTGGTGTTTGCCGAGGCATAAAATGCGAAAAAAACGAGTAATCATTATTTTGTTTCAAAAGGCAATTTTTTTTCTTTCTGACACCACTTTTCTAGAGTGGAAATGTTGGGAAACTCGCTACATGTTTGCCAAATAAAAATAAAAAAGTGAGAAACTTATGTTTTTTGAGGGGGGGGGGGGGTCGAACTTTAGATTTTGCTTAGTTTCCAAAATCAGCCCCTGAACTATTATAACGAATTGTTTCTAGTGACAAAATTACCAGCTTTTAATTGATGCATTCTATGAAATATACTTTGAAAAGGCAAATGTAATGATGATAATCATGAAAGAATGATCAGCATGATCATCAAATGTATTCACATTTTTACAATACAATATATATTGATATAGTGTACAAAGGGCCATACTATTGTTGTGCACATGTCATTAAACGCAATATTATTCTTGTATTTTCTACGATATGATTCCAATACCGCATAATTTCACTTGCATACCTCTTGATGTGACGCTCTTGTACTGCTGAATTGTTTATTTCTATGTTCATCCATTTGAAGCTGGAGTTGCTAACGCATTTTCCAGCTTCAGATGACGAAGCATATTACCATTTAAAGAACATTAAACATCTGCAAATAAAAACAACACAAGAATTTAAAAACATACGCAATTCTAGTCTATGGACATGTTCACATCATATGGCCATATTAAGAAACCAAAATAAAATTACAGATTTTTTGATGATTTCAGCCTGATTTTGTCGCTTGAACTGAGCATATCATTTTTTTTTGAATGCAGTGACATTCCAATGATATTCTATTTTGTTTCTAACTTGATTCAAGTTGTTTGTATACCAATGTTGGAGCGATGTTGGGTATCTGCAGCGTCGTAGACGGTGTAACATCATCGGTCCAACATTGGATGGTCCAAGCAGAGCATCGGGTAAGCCATTGGCTTTGAAAGATCAAGTCTGTTGTATGTTTTGCTATATTGTATGGGAGTATTGAGATAAAAAAATATATTAGAAGCAAACTGGGTATATTTTACAAGTATAACGCACTGACGTGATTCACCGCAATTTATACAACTTAAAACGCACCACATGCTTTTTTGCTATCTCCCATTTCTTAAGATTTTCTAATGAGATATCAGACCATTTCTATGCCTACTATGTTATCAAAACATATTTTGTTCAGAGCTATTCAGACACTGTCATCTGATTTAAGGTCGTCATATATCAGCCGGCATATTTATGACTTGAATATTAGTAAAGGAGCGCGCAGCGCGAGGGCTGGCGCGAGATTATGTACTAGTTCTTCTATAAACCTTATAGTGCCTCTCTCTTTTCACATGACTTGAATATATACATGTACATTCACCTCCGCAGCTCTTGAAAGTAATCTCCATTCACTGGATAACTTGGAAAAACATTTTATATCAATCAAAAATATTATTAATTTTAACCTGTCGCTAACTAATGGCACAAAAAATCAATGGTCGTTACCCTTAATCACCTTTTCAGCCTGAAGCTCGACTTTAAACGTCAGAATCTGACGTCTATAGACGTCAGACTCTGACGTATAAAGTCGATATCCGCACTGAAAAGAATCAACATTTTATAATGGCCGCAGGCCCATAACCTGATGACATAGGTATTCAAATGATGCGAAAATAGCTAAATAAGACATTGGTGATGATTTCAAATTAAAACAAAAATCCTTTGGTCTCATGGTTTATATATAAATATTTCAGCGCTTTGAGGGTTAACTTGTAATGCACGTTTTTAATTTCCCATTAATGCCTCTCTTACATAATGTTTGTGATCTCTAGTTTTTATATCTGTAATTAAATGGCTAACATAATAATTATTGATAATATGCATGATCAATTATGCCACATAACTTGGTAGAATATCTCGATAACAAATTAATCAAGAACTAAAGAGTCACATCGCAAACGCGATAGCTCTACTGGATTGCAATACTTTTGTTGTTCGTACACTATATAGTGTTTATCTATTGATTTAGATCATGCACGGGTAAATGTGACAACGTTTCATTAAAATAAGAGTTTGACCAATGTGGCGTCACACCTTAACAGACATATCTTCTAAGTAATAAACGCTACAGATTAATAATTATCACCTGTATTCATGTTCTTCTTGGTGAGATGCACCACTTTGTCCTTTATCTTGTCTGGTCTCAGGGTCCAATTTCTGATAATCAATCTTTAAAAAATAATATAAATGATGTTTTATGATGTTTTAGTTTGAGAATGATACTTACGCGTGCAACTTAGTGTTCCAATTATTAAAGTGTAAGTTGGTAATATTTCTCTTTTTCAATTGAAATAAATACTCAGAAGTGGCACTGGAGAAAACAAAGGCGGAGGTTAGAGCATTATTGCTTATTATTTAAAATTATTACCATTTAATTTAACAAATTATTAAAATATCTATTAGATTTAACAGAAAAAAAACTATTTTATTGTTTATTTATATTTTCTGGCGTTGTTCATGTTTAGGCCCGCATAAATGTGAGTTGTATTAAATGCAATACGAGATGATAAAGATGTCGTATATTGGAGTGTATTGGTCCTGGTAGCGAGAATTTACTTCAAGCTGAGAAACACCGTTTCACAATCTTCTATTCTCACAGAAACAACAGGAGGCCAGCCGGCCACCATAATCCCCCCCCCCCGCCCGCGTGATAGTAATAATTTTTTGGGGTGCACCGTTCCCTAAATTCTCATATTATGTTTTAGAGTAACGGTCTACTTGTCTAGCACAGTTTGTCATGCATATTACATACATTAGAGTGAATGATGGCTGAATATTTTTATTTTATCAAGATGATATTTTTGAGCGCATACCCCTCACTGAAACAATACATTTCCTTTTAGAAAAATGATCTATCCATCTGGCACAGTTTTCTGGATATTACTTATATTAAAGTCAATAATGGCCTCAAGTCGGCCATTTTGAATTTGATCGAGACATTTTTCAGGGCATATTCCTCCTTGAAATCGCACATTTTGTTTTATAGTAATGATCTAGCAGCTATCTGACACAGCTCTCCAGATATCAGTTACCAGGTATCAGGCAAAGTCAATAATGGGCGATAGTCTGTCATTTTTAATTCAATCGAGTTGACAATTTTCGGGGCATATCCCTACCTGAGAACACACATGTTTTTAATAGTGATGAATTAATAGTTTAATAGTGACGGTCTAGCTATCTGGCACTGTTTGTATGTGGTCGAGTTAAAATTTTAAAGGCATATCCCAGCCTGAAACCACACAGAAATGGTCTAGCTAGTTGGCACGGCTTGTCAGATATCAGACATATTAAAGTTAATTATGGCCGATACACGGCCATTTTGAATGTTTTCGAGTTTTTAAAGGCCTACCTGAAACCGCACATATCGTTCTATAGTTAAAGTCTAGCTATCTGGTATGGTTTGTCAAATACCAGGCATATTATATAGTTAGTTGGTCACTTATAATTTGATTAAATTTAAATTATTCAGGACATATCTCTACATTAAACCGTACATTTAATTGTATACTGTAATGATATAGCTATCTGGCACGGTTTAGCAGATATCAGACATATTAAAGTTAATTATGGCCGATGATCGACCATTTTGAATTTGGTCGAGTTGAAATGTTTCAGGACATATCCCCACATGAAACCGCACATTCTGTTTTAGAGTACCGCGATATCATAGGAGTAACATTATACAAAGCTTATGCGTTAGAAATAAAACATTTTTGCCCTCCCCCCTATCTTCTTGTATATCAGAATACCAAACACCACGAATGCCAGGCAGGGGTGGGGAAATGTTAAATGTTTATGTTACTTTGTTTTATTCCAGTAGAAAACTTGGAGAAAGGCATAATAAAATCATTGAATAAAAGCTTCCAAATAATTTGGAAACTTTTATTCAATGATTTGTGAATTATTGTTATCAACCTTGGTTGACGGGAACAGGTTCAAACGACCTCCCTTAGAGGCCCGTCAATCACATAAACAAATTAAAATTATATAAGCCTACATACACATTATAATACCAAGTGCTCGCTAGTTTTAGGTGTAGGCGTAATTATCAAAGATAAGGTGACTTTAAAATATTTTTTGTTAAAGTACACGGTACTTTGTAAGTTATGTTACAATTTGTGATATGCTCACATAAAATAAAGATAACTGATATCAGTTTCCCGCACCTGAAAACCAAAATAGCTATTAGATGTTCTGTACCTTGTAGCAAAAAAAACCCTCCGCACGGAAAGCGTGAAAGCTGAATTAAAACCTGTAAGCACTATGGTCGATTATGATTATATGTAGTTAATATGTACTATCCTAAACTGCAAATATACTCGGTAAGCTATGCTTCCTGAAAATAAAAGCATGACCTCATAATTTGATTCATTTTCAAAATATCTGGTTGGAAACATTTTCATTACCTCGGGTGGAATACATCTTGTCCTGTTGGACTTATCGTGCCTGATAATATCCGGTATAGTGTCATATTCATCGCCAGATGTATTGTCAGGCTTAACATCAATATCAATATCCGATATGAGGGCATACTCTTGATCCGATGTCCTGTCGGGCTTTAGATTACTGTCCATATCCGATAGCATTGCATACTCTTCACCCGATGCCCGGTCCGGATTATCTCGCCTGACAACATCCGATATCATGGCATATTCTTCACCCGATTTCCTGTCATCTTGCCCGCCAACATCCGATAAACAGTCTTGATACGATACCCTGGCAGGCGTATCATGACTGACAACACCCGACATATTTTCATATTTTAGACTCGATGTCGTGTCGGGCCTATCTTGACCCACTACACCCGACATATTTTCGTATTTTAGACCCGATGTCGTGTCCGGCCTATCTTCACCCACAACACCCGACATATTTTCGTATTTTAGCCCCGATGTCGTGTCCGGCCTATCTTGACTCACAGCCCCCGACAGATTTTCGTATTTTAGACCCGATGTCGTGCCGGACCTTTCTTGACTGTTGGCATTACCAGATAAATGTTCATATCCTAGACCTGACGCTGTGTCACGTTGTTTCTCTCGATCATCTATAATAACGATATACGACGGATGGTCGGATCCGGATGAGGGTGTCCCCTGGCGCTGATCCCACATGGTGACGTCTGGACTTGACCTGTCGGATTCGAGCTGTTCAATTCGCAGAGATAATGTGGTATTATAGTATTATGTCTAGTTGCAGGCCGCATTACGTTAGGACACCCTCTCTAGGACACCCTTGTGTTAGAAGCTGTCGTGGGGACTACATTCAGAATCAGGAGGCTGTGTATATTATGTGTGTTGTATAATAAACTTACTTAGGTTGTTTTTAGTTAAATGATCAAGATCAGTGAAGCATGTCGAGACGCCAGACTGCTTTGAGAAGCATAATCCTTACAGCGCGAGGATCGACTGAATCTGACGTCTACAGTCGATCCCCGCACTGTAAGAGTTAAATATTTATAATAGCTGTATACCCTTAGCATAGGTATTCAAATAAAGCGGGAAGAGCTAACAAAAGCATTTATTTATGATGATTTCAAATGAATAAAACAACCTGTGGTTTCTTGGTTTATGTAAAAATATTTCAGCGATTGAAGCGTTCAACTGTACACGTTATTCATAGACAAACTGACTACAAAGTAATGTGTCAATAATATTATAATAATATCAAGATCTAAACCAGGAAGTTCAGACCCAGTAAACACAAAACACTTGTACAATATTTGTACAATGTTGGACCAACGTCGAAGACGTTGGGCCGACGTTGTACAAATCTTATACAAGTGTTTTGTGTTTGCTGGGGACCTGGCTTATACTTACATTTTTACATTTACATACTTACATTTACATACTTACATTTTTACTTATTTGTGTACTTGTGATATGTTGTTTCTACTATTTAACTGTTTCTTTATTTTATTTTCCTGTACAAACCCTTAGTACGCTAAATTGGATAATTTAAATTCTCACCCACTTGACGTTGTGTTCCGCTACCACAATCACAACTTCGAGAGAGTGAAAATCACCCATATGTGTTTAATCCTCATCACAATTTATGGTAATTTGAGACCAAGCATTTGCATTTAAACACTAACTACATGTAACAGTGATTTGTTTATCTAATAAAACAAATGATTAACAAGTACAGTTGTGATAATAGCGGTGAAGGGGTCAAAACTACTAATCATGTACTAACAGTATTATGGGTAGGCCTATACACGCCCCGTGGGGGGCTTAAATTTGTCCATCCAGAAAAATATAACCATGTCAACACAAGAAACTCAACAATAAAGTTGCTCCATTATAGACTAAAATGACTGTAGGCCTACACGAGGTGTCGAAATCTACTCATTACAATAATTTATTCCAGTCAGCAAAATAATTTGTTCAAATTTTTAATTACTATTTACAATACATAAATCAGCCTAAATCGTACACTATTTGTTTTCGAATAGTTCTATATTCCAAAAACCATATTGAAAATCGTTGTTCGTATGCCATTGATCTTAAAGCTTACATGTAGGTTGATTTATTTGGCGTTACAGACTATGCTATCTACCTCAACATCCCATTCAGTATCTGATCTGGTGTTTACTTGGTGAGTTTTTTTCTGGAGCACCATTTGTAAATGCTTTTATATATAACACATATTTTGATAATTATCGTCTGTATATTCTGCGTTAAAAAACGCTAAAAGTGTCCACCAAGATCTCCTCCAGTAAGAGCTTTCAGCCAAAGTATGGTATTCTACCCCCTAATTAAAATGACAAGATTTCAGCTTTTTTATGGGTTCAAGGTTATTTTAGGGTTATACAAGGTCATTTGAGGCTAAATATGTTTAAAATATGTCTAGTTAAAATCATTCAGTGTAATGCATCAAATGCTAATACGTGACATCCAATAACGAATATAATAACTAGAGGTTATACAGTGTCGTCTGAGATCAGGTCATCTAAGCTAGCCCATTTAAACAAATGACACAACAAAGCGTATATGGCTTGTAACCACTGAAAATGTTTAATGTGGGGCACCAAATGCTAATGTATAATATGAAATAACGAATATTATAACCAAATGTCATCAAGGGCTCATTTGAGTTTATAAAAAGTCTGAGTTTAAGGTAGATTTGGTGTTATAGCTCTTGTGCTAATTTTAAATTATTGCCTAGATAATCTAAACAATTAAATGCTTTAACATGCATACACATAAAGTATGTGTTGGATATAAATGTAATCAGTCCACAGATCTACACACATACAAAAGAAGATAAATTATGTGGCTGAAAAGCTGTTTGTAATTCTGAACATAGACATCGAGGGAATGGACAACCGACTTCAAATCTCACGACACATTGATGTGTATGAGCTTCTGTCTGCGAGAATTGGCAAGAAAAGGGATAGTTTACTTCCGCTGTAAACTGTCAACCATGTGCTTTTTGATCGATTTTTCATGGGTATGTAAACATTGTGTTGATCACAATTTCAATCACAGTCAAATTAATTATTAACACCAATAACCTTTTAAATCGTAACAAATGTATTCGATAATTGAATACATTATAATAGTGCCTTCTGCTTCATTCTCAAAAGTATTTAAATATTACAACAAAAATGAAACATCCAAGCCCATAAAGTATCCTTCTCCCGTAAAAATATGTGGACATAGATCATAGACGTATACACACCATGTTCAATACACCTATAATTTGACGTCTATACATGTATTCAATTCAGTATCACAATTGTCCGAGTTAAGGTCTACTGACTTGCTGGCTTACACTACAGTCAAGTTTGAAACAGCTTCACTTGGCGTCTAATTCCAATTGTAAACCTCAATTGGCATTGTTTTTAATGTATATATTTAGCATAAACATTAAAAAATACATTATTTTGAACAATTAGTTGGTTCAGTAATTTAAATTATAGTGAAAAAATATCCCAAATTTCTCACCTATCGAGCCAATGAAAAACATAAATAGACGGCATGAAAGGTCAACCGGAAATCAGTTATCCCTTTTCCTAGCCGTGCATTCGCACCGTAGGTTCACGACGATCTCGCGTCTGTTGGTAGTCCATATCTAGAGGTCTATGTCCTGAATAAAGAAATATATTGTAATTTACTTTTGTGTGTAAGCGATTGTTAAATAGTAGGGCCTATTGTTACAACGTCAACTATGTGGATACTGGTCATACTTTAGATCAAACTTATACCTTACGGATATCACAAATAGACATTACTTTTTTTCAGTCAACATGCCATCAATACTATTTTTGAAACTAATGTTTCGGGGTAGCACGAGGTAATCACATAGACTCGGAGTGCATGCAGCTGCTGAGAACGCATTTTTAACTTGGCTCAGCAGCTCCTATATAAAAGGCTTGTTTTGGATCTGAGCAGAGGAGCTTGGGCTTGGCCATCACAGTTGGCCATGTCAGAGGATTTCATATCAGAATTTTTGAAAGTCAACCCAGAGATTCAAACGCAAATAAAAGAGTCTGGCCCTCGCCAAATGTTGATCTCTATATGATCTTAAAACATGAAAATACATATTACAAGAAAATCAAAGATATCCACTGGTACAAATACATTGGTTTCACAGTGTTCTGTAGTGACGATATTGGATTACCTTGTGAACTTGAAATGTAACTATAAACATCAAAATTAAATGATAATATCCATATTTAAAATCTCGTGAATAATGCATGATACTACATCCTAGATCATCATTGGTGAGAAATTGGTTGTTTCATATGCGGTTTTCTCTACATGAAAAAATAGCAATTTGAGTAAGTGAGCATATTGCAATAACTATTAGTCTAGCTTGTGCATTAGATTGTATTTCAGAACATTGTGGTCGCTGGTGAAAATAGGCTATTTTCATGGAGATTATTGACAGACATCCATTGACATCCATATCACCATAGAGTTTTGGTTCAACACCCATATTCATACTTATTATTCGTTAGGTTGGTATATTTGTGACTGATATAGTAGTGTACAATTTTAGTGTTTGAGGTCAAACTTTGACAGTCAAAGCTGATTTTTTAACAGTGACTCTGGAGGTCTAGGTAAACTACCAACACAACAATATTTTTGTGTCTAGACCCATGTTTTTGACATCATAGAATTTGATAAAAATAGACTTCTCTGGTCATTATTTTTAGATTTATTTTTAAAAGCAAGATACCTAGTAGTATTCTCTGACAAATGATTCCCCATGAATACCATGGAGCTTTTTACAGAATCCAAGATGACCGGCCCTCGCGATACACTCTACTACAGTGAAATCGTCATATGATCGAAACTATTTGCATAAAACAATATTTGTGGTATCTAGACCAACATTTCTACATGATATTATATGTGGAAGTGTCTATTGACACCATACCGTGTAAATATTTGCCCAGACTCTGCCATCGTCATCGACACAAAACCGAATTAATCACTTGAGGTCACTGTGATGTCCGCATGATATATTATATATAGGCCCCTAAGGCTTCTAATATCTCTACACTTTCAAGTCTTTGCTACCTCAGTACTGTGTCAATAACACTTCTTAAAATACCTCTACACATACAAGTCTGTGCTACCATAGTACTCTGTCAATAACGTTTCTTACAACACATCTACTCTACCACATTACTGTGTCTGTAATCTTTCTTATAATACATCTACACTTAGTCAGGGCTCATTTTCGACATTTCTGCCTTGTCAAGGCATTTTTTAGTAGAATTTGGCATGGAGTTTTTCTTACACAATTTGGGAACGCTGATTCAAAATCTGCCCCGTGCCAAGCTCTATTTTGTCTTTTTCCTACTCAAAATTGAAAAACAAAATGGCCGCCAAAATTAGTTAAAATGTCACAACTTTACATCACGGCTTGGCTTACAATGAACATAAAACACAATTTCGGTGTCTTAAAGCCCACCTGAGCCACATACTAAAAGTCCCCTGAATTTCAACTTGTGCGTTTGCCGATAGAGGACAAAATCCAAAATGACCGCCACTGCAAGGCAATGAGCCATAACTTTGCTTCCAAATAACGTAGAGATGTGTTTTTGGGGTCTGCATATAGGTTTCTCACACCCCGGAGACCAATTCAGAGCCGCGATAACACCTATTAACAAAATTTCACAAAGTTATGGGAAAAAAAACAAATGTTGCGCCAGGAGAACGACACATCGTAGTCCAGTGTAATAATTTATTTAATAAAGCCATTATTTCACATTTAGAAGCCGAGGGAAACCACATAATATCGAGCATGTTGTAAAAATGCTTAGATTATTGACAAAAAATATTTTATAATTGTTGGTCACTGTCCGGCACTAGATAACTCACCATACATCTTTTCTAGGCATATTAGTATGTGGCCTATGTGATATCCACCTGCATCATGCGTTTATAGTAAGGAAGAAAGCAATAATTTACATTTAAATGTGCTAGGGTTAAGAAAAACATGAGTTGACCCATCAAGGTGGTCTGCATAACCATGGCAATAAAGACACACATTCATTTTCCGTTTCTATTCAGATAAGTAGTCTGTCAAATCTGACAATTTGTGATTCTAGTAACTGGGTATATTGTGCTGGTTAAAAAAGCACATCACATAAAAAATATGTCGGATTGACAAATCACATAACCATGATAATAGTATCATCTTCATTTTTATATTTTTGACCAGAATAGATATATAAAAAAGCCTGGTAATGCGCTGACAACACAGTCTTCAGACATAATTGGATGAATAAAGTCCCAACCATCGGCTAAGAGATTCACACAAAACCGTAATGTACACACATTTCTATTCCCCTGACTTGAATGAGATGAATGATATCACCGTCAATAACTATGATAACATACAGTTACACGATATCGGAAATCTGAAATTTGGTGCAGATGTTATGGGCATATAAGATTAATGGTTGAGGACACCCGAATTCCAAATAGAGCGGTGAAATAGAGCTATCCACAAAATACCATTTCCCAGGGTAATGCTCATTTCCTAGGGTAATGTTGAAAATACTGACAATAAATTTATTTTATAAAAAATAATATAGTATGAACATACACTATCTTCAGACAATGTCTTGGCAACTAAATGCTATAGAGTGTCATAAAGAAGTCACCAAAGATTATTGGGTACGCTATTGCAACAAGATATGATGCAGAATATGTCGTAATTGGGACAATATACGTTGATACCGTTTGTAGCACGATCAGGATGTTTTCATGTAGATTAACATAACATACAGAAACATTCTAGATGTGGTGGTGATATGGTAGAAACCATGTGGAATCAGTATGTTCTGGTCATGCATAGTTCTAATCAGATATAAGCTCTAACTCTCACATAATATACAATTACCCAACAGGTTCAGTTGTGTCTTGAAGAGGTATTTTGCAGAAAGAAGTAAAAATGTTAAAGACAATAAGCCTTACCATATATAGAGTGATGAAATCATATGATGAACGTGAAGACATTTAGGTCCCTAATAACTATAAAATATGTCTCCTCCAGACAGAGCAGAATAATTATCATTCATACAGAGTATCTACTACTTACAGGGTTGGCAATTTTCCCGACCCGGGTTTTCCCGGGGTGGGAAAACCTGGGAAAACCCGGGCTGGGCAATTATGCTTTTTTAGCCAAAAATTTTTATGGCTATAGTCGAACATTTATCAATAAGTAAATATAACTTTTGATTCTCATCCTATTGTTCATTTCATTCGTAAATTTTATCATTTACCCGGGCTGGACAATAATGCTTTTTTAGCCACAGTGGGCAATAATGGGCAATAATAAAAATGAGTTGAAAATATAAGTTATGATTCTCATATCATTGTTCATTTCATTCATTTATTCAAGAATCAAGGCCTGTGTAAACCTAGAGCTGCTGGTGATATTTATCGTACCATTCAACAGTCTAAAATGTTTCCACAACGCCATCACATCAATTCTAAAACGAAGACATTTAAATTGGTTTATAAACATTCAGAACTAGATCATAAGCCTATTAGAATATTTCAATGTGTCCTCTTCGTCAATAGCCCCTACCACAAAAAGTGGATATTTTTCGGCTGTATTTTAGGTATGTTTAGCAATAAATCCACCTCTTGCCAGATAAAAATATTATTAACACCTATGAGATTGTGGTTGAAGCTTCATTGATGGAAAACTGCCACCAGTTTTTATGTAGATGCTTCCTGCGGCACCTGAAGAACTATCACATTTAGTTTGATTAGGTGTGAATTAGGACCACGAGAAAGTATCAAATGACGTCCTATCAAGGAGTCGCTACATCAATACCGAAGATGCACAAAGATGTGATCAATATATTGATGAATGTGATTATTCTAGCATTATCATTATGCAAAATGGTGGCATTCATGCAATTCTGAGATATACACATCAAGCCTATACATGTAGCTACAGTGATGAAAGTAACCCATAGTTAATGTGTTGTTTTAAATAATCATATTTTTTGCATTCGCCGTAACTACATGTAACATGGAAGTTGAGTTTTTGATGTTGTGTAATTTTCTTGTATCAGAAAACTATTTAGGCGCCAAAAATGACTTCCTACGACATTGAGAAAAATGGTTATGGTACTTGCTGTATAATTGGCGGCCATCTTAGATTTTGTCCTGAAACTATATGTAATATGGAAGTTGAAGGTTATTACTGTTCTGTACTAGATATATTGACCATTAAAAACCTATATTTAGCCACCAAAAACAACTTTCTATGACTTTAAAAAAAATGTTATAGTACTTTCTGTATTATTGGCGGCCATCTTGGATTTTTAGCATTTATTGCGTTATAGTTGACCAGGTCTTTGAACATAATATTCCTCAAAACAAAAAGGTCATTTTGAACACGAAAGTCAAGTTTGTGTGTCCGCTGTGCACCCAGACATGATGTATAATCATAATAATTGTAACTTTATCTGCTATTTAGGAGGCCATTTTCAATTTTTAAAGGGAAAAACTATAATAAAGCTCAGCATGGGACAGATTCGGAATCAACATATCCGAATTATGTAAAAACAACTGCATGACAAATTCCACTTAAAAATGCCTTGCAAACTTTGAGAATCCCATTTTTTTTTAAATGTACCCTGACCAACTTACAGATCTCTGTTACCACAGTACGTTGTCAATCACATTTCTTACAATACCTCTGCACTTACAAGTCTTTGTTATAAAAGCACCCTGCCAGTTATATGTCTTATATACATTCACACTTAGTAATATGTCAATAGAGTGTTTTAACAAGTCATTGGTAGCACTGTACAGTACTGTGTTATTAAGGTTTCTCATAGTTCCTGTACACATCAATGTCCTCGTTATCAGGTTTTTACAGGATACAATTATTCAACAGAGCTCAATGAAAGCACTATTATTTCCACGGGTATCCTAAGTATACTGCAATGTTTCATCAATTCGTTATCACGGGCCTCTTTTCTGGCACTTGTGGAAACGCCGTACCTATGTAGACAGTCGTACGACGCTCGCACCTACGCCAGGGCACTACTTTAGGGTATTTCTTAAATGACCGTTAGTTTCTTACTGACTTGAAGCATTATCTAACTAGAAAGAGTTGTTCGGAAACGAGCACGAAAGCAGCCCTCCGTTATCGCCAGTCGTCCATTTCAATTTGCCATAGATCAGCAGTTTATTTTAATTACCGCTTCAGTTATTAGGCACTATTTCCGAGATAATGAGAAAAAAGATATAAAATGCCGTCAGTCGGCCATTTTGGATTTTATTTCTGCGAAATTTCTCATTGGTTATCCTTGTGCAAGTCCTTACATTTTGTTCTTTATGCATGTTCCACCTATTTTGCTTTGATTTTGAGTTGCGTAAATATCACAAAATTACTCAAATTCAAAATGGCCGCTAGACCGCCATTTTAAAATTGTTTGCTCCCAAAAATTAATCAGGTCATTGACTGACATTGCCGTGCATATTTGCCAAATAGAAAGATCTGCTGGAAACTTTTTCCTGAAATGCGCTAACAAGTATTTCTTTGTTAGTGGCCCTAGTAATTAAAGGGTTGATAATATGAGAATCAAAATGTCACCAAAAATCCCCTGGTGTTATCTGATGGCTATGTGAAGTATGAGGAAGCAGAAGTTCATGCAAGATTTCTGAGATAATGAGAAAAACATTTAAAAAGGCCGACTGGCGATCATTTTGGACTTTATTAGTGCGAAATTTGTCATGGGTTATCCTTGTGCGAGACATTACATTTTGTTTTATATTCATGGTCCAGCTATTTTGCATTTTTTTAAGCTACATAAATATCACGAAATATAAAAATTCAAAATAGCCACTAAACGGCCATTTTAAAATTGTTTGCTCCCAAAGGGTAATCAGATCATCGGCTGACATAGCTGAACATATTTGCCAAATTATAAGAAGATCTTATAGAAACTTTTTCCTGAAACGCGCTAACGAGCTGTTTTTCATTAGTGGCCATGGTAATTAAATGGTTGATTATATAGGGAACAAAATGTCACCAAAACAATTCCTAAGTTGTATGTGATGGCTATGCGAAGTATGAGGAAGCAGAATTTGATAGATTAGTAGCGGCGGCGGCAGAGGCGGCGGCGAACCGTGTGGATTACAGTGAGCAGATCGCCTCGGCGAAGGATGCCTAACTAGGACTCTGTCTTGTGACATTAGTCATGTGACAGTTAACCGTTATAGAAAATGTCACCTCTGTTTATCCCAGAATAACAAGATTCATTTTGTCGTGTTATTATCTTTTTGATTGTGTTAATTATTAAAGTTCATCGTTTTGTACAATAAAATAGAATATGAATATCTTCTTGATATTTATATTACCTTATCCTTGTGGAATCTATTTACAGTTGACATTTATATGTAGTCATGTTTCTTCAGTGAGCAGAAGCAGTTATTACCACTGAGCAATGTATAGTCAATATATACACACCCAACACATAGCTATGTTAGAAAACGGTTAATGGACAAATGTAAGCAAATCCCCACCGATAAATTCAAGGAATAAACCTTCATTTATGAGAGTTTAAAATTTATTATAGTCGTGGCTGATATTTAAAAGGTTGAGGTATGACAGCATCTTTCTGATATCCATTTCTTTTTATCACTGCTTATAGTAATCAGAAAAATGTTTCATATATTTACCTTCGAAGCGTCAACCACGACTATTAAAGCTGTTGTCCTAACCTCGTTGCGGTAAGCATATCATCAATAAATAACAATTATTTGGCATTTTGAATAATTTTCCCTTGCTTAAAATTTTGTATCGCGTCAGTGAGACAACCAAAAGTGTATAGCAAAAAGTGTATTTCAAAAATGAAATAAGAGTAAATTTTATTACTTTGTCCTCTTGTCAAGCTGCAATCTACATTGATATCATTTCATTAAATTTTCTGCCTAATTATAGCCTAAAGATAAATTATAACTATATTTTTATTTTAAAATATTTTAAAAACTTATTTAAGGACCTTAGTACTTTAAAGAATCATTCGAAAATTTTCAATGCGGATTTATAATGATTTTCGAGGTGTTATTCTGGAAAAGTGTGATGCTTACTGCCTATATATACCTCAATAATATTTTTAATATTTATAATATAATACAGGTTTTTAAGCTGTTAGAATTGTAAGTGATAATTTTTTCTCAAAGCGGTTTGATGGGAAAGTTTGAGGCGTTATTCTATATATTACATTCCTGCGTATTTTAAAACTAATTTCATTGGGAAGGATTTTCCCTCACTTCTGCTAAAATAGTGAGTTATCCGACCAGCATAATAGTGCAACAGACATACATGTATCTACGATATGAGCGAAACAGATACAATTTTTAAGATACTGCTATCGGATATGCTAGTTTATTACTACTATTTTTAAACTGTTTTTTCTAACATTGTATATAAGGAAGCACGTGCAGTATGAAGCAATAAAAGGCCTTGGAAGATCTTCCATTTCTTCAGATTGAACTGGACTACTTGAATTATCTCCAATTTATATATGAAGTTTCCAGCACTTCCATTGGAATAGACTCAGACTCGGTTTCATTTTTTTAATCAAAGATTAACCCTTTCCATGCCTTTCCCGGACCGTGTCCGGGAATTTTAATACTGATTACAATGCCAATCCCGGACCGTGTCCGGGCTACTTTACAGTTAATTCACTACGTACCCCTGCATGCTAAATAGTCGCCAAGTTTGGTCCGATGCATCCAGCTTGCATCAAAACATTATAAGGTGAACATGAGCGTGTACTACAGTGCCATCTGGTGACTGTTTGGCGGTACCAACCCTTGCTACACTCTGGTTAGCAGGTTAGGCCGTGTATGGGCATAAGGTTGGGTTGATTCACAAAACCACATAACTGTACAGAAAACGAAGGCGGTGTTGATGTTTTGGCATGAATTAAAACAGTTGACCTACAATCAAAATGCCATTGAAAACTAGGCGAGCAACAGTTAAACAGTGTGTGCACGTGTAATTTTTACCTCAATGAGAGAGACCAATCTTATTAGTTTGTAGGCTCATTATTCAGCGTCTGTCTCACTGGCTTGCCCCCTTGTTCTGAATATGTGTTATGAGAGCTCCCAGGTAGCGCAACGACTATGCTTTTAGGAATATCGTCCCGCACGAATAATGTCACTCCTCGGGTACTGTTATTACCCTAAAACTACTTGAGACACCTGCTGAAATGGTGCTTGATCCTAAATGATCCAACTACAGTCATATATAACACTTAGCTAACGCATAAATCAAGTTGGAACGTAAGAAATTGTACTTTATTGTATTTTTATCGAGTTTGACCTTCATATGACCTTGACATAACCTCGGCATGACCTTTGCACGCCACCCTAGTACAGTAGAACTCTAAGCCCGTGTTACCCTTTCCACACAGTCATATATGTACATTTGCTGCTATTCAAAGCATAGCTGAAGTTCTACACTACTATATTTGGTCACTTTTAGCATTCAATTCCAGTCCTGGAGACAGGGGAAATTTAGTGAATTTATCGGAAGGTGAGAATAAGGGAAAGCCGAAGGGTGCTGTTATTAGCCAAAGACTACTTGAGACACCTGCTGAAAGTGCTTGACCCTGAATGATCCAACTACAGTCATATATATAACACTTAGCTCATGCATATATCAAGTTAGAAGGCATAAAATGACAATTTTTGTTCTTTTTATGGAGATTGACCTTCGTATGACCTTCACATGACCTCAGCATGACCTTTGCGTTCAACCCCAGTAAAGTGCAACCCCAACCCGTCTCACCATACATATCTAGTTACAAATATTAGAGCTCACTATGAATGATGTTCTGTAGGCCTACTGATAAATTATAATTCGTTTTTTTTTAGGCATTGTAGAAATTAGCAGGGGCTGAATTATTAGGCATGGAAAGGGTTTTAACAATTACATATTTTGATTAATAATATAGAAATGATCAGGAGACCCCACTATAACTGTAGGTCTCTATCGTGGAGGCCACCTTAGAAAGAAAATAAAAATTGAATATGATTGTATACATTATGTATATAGTATTAGCAACATATAATTATACATACAAGTGAAAATTAGTGAAGACTCTTCTTGTTCATGCAGGTTGAGCATAAAAAAACGCTTTATTGTAGTATTATACATATGATAAACATTAATATTACCGTGGCAATGACAAGACGAACCTCTTGACATTAATCAGTCACACCTGCATTATGTAAATTGTGTATTTAATAACTAGTAACGTGCTGGGAGTCCCATTTTCTGAAAAAATAGATGTCTTTTTTTACATTTAGTCAACATTGTTTTATAAACAATCATATATAGTAACAAAAACAAAAACACAATGAATTACAACATTACAGGCCACAACAATATAAGGTCGAGCCATACTGTAAAGTTTTAAGTGTCAATCAACATCATTATGAACAAAAAACACACAATTAAAAATCAAAAACAATCTGGATGTAACATAGTTTTACTCTGATATACCTTAGGACAATATTGTTTGATCTAGAGCTATTTTCAAACAAAATGGCCGCCAAATTCACCCTTACATTGTCAATTTTACCAGTCAATCAACATTATTATGAACAGAAAAAAAACTAATTAAAAATAAAAAAAAATGTGGAGGTAATATAGCTTCATTATAGTATACTTGAAGACAAAATGTTGTATCATGGATCAATAGAGGAGTATTAAAAAATCATTTTAATAAAACATTTTTATATTTAAGCATACCATTCAAACTCTTTAATTTGAAAATATGACAAATATTGGTATAATCGAGCGCCTTTTTGTCCCTAAGTGTTTTAGAATAAACATATTTTATTTTTATACATTTTCTTCGAAATCACCTACTGAGCCCAACAACCACTTATCATGATTAGATATAATGATATATATAATGCCATATCGTCACATTAAAGTGACATTCTGATATTTACATGACATCTTATCCTGATAATACAATACCATATTTCCACACTATAGCAGGCATGATATAGAACACAGGGGCGGATCCAAGGGGGTGGTTTGGGGGTTTAAACCCCCCCCCTCAGAAAATCTTAAAAATCTTATTTAGGGGTTTCTTTATGAACAGGTTACACACTGAGGGACAAACAGTGCCTAATATGCTTTGGATTACAAGAGAAAACCTTTAAAAATCAAAAATCCCCCCGGAGTGGGCTTCTCGGACCCCACGCTCCAGTGAAATATTACTTTGTCAGGTTTTAAACCGCCCCGTCAGTGAAAAGCTAGATCCGCCCCTGAAACATTATAATATACAATACATACCTCAATTATATTACAAATATCTCACATTATATAATGACATGCGGATATTTAAGTATCACGTGTATCCATAATACAGCAATATCATGCAATTATAATGGCTTTGATCTAGGATACTAAAATGTCAGATCTGTGATTAAATTTTACTCACTTTGGAACTTAGTCTGAAACGATTTCAATTGCAACGTTTCGACCTGCCTTTATAGTCTAGGAAATCAAGCCTCAAAATTAGCTTTTGAGGTATTTCGGGTTTTTATGGTTCAGAAGACCCTGGTGCATCAATACTGAGCAGCAACCACACGGCAACCATTTTAATCATATGCTAATTAGCATAATTTGCATAATTAATGAGGAAAACGTAAAATCGCAATAACTTCAAAAATAATCAAGCTAGAAAGTTATTTTTTTGTGTCTACACCTATGTTTTCCACCCCATAGAATTCGATTAAGTTGATATTAAGTTTATCAAAACTAACTAATTAGCATAAATTTGCATAATTAATTAATGACAAAGCTTTTAAATCAGTTTACTTGACAAGTTGATTTGTGCGTCTGAACTTATAAATTCTACCCCTCTTTATTTGATTGAGCAAATTAGCTTTAGCAAATTCTGAGCAGCAAACACTTGGCAACATTGTTAAACATATACTAATTAGCATACTTGGCGTAATTTGCATAATTAATGAGGAAAAAGTAAAATGGACTAAAATCACTATAACTTTTTAAATAATTTACTTAGAAAGTTAATTTTTGTGTTTACACCCGAGTTTTCCACATTGTAGAATTCTATTAAGTTGATATTGAATCCCTCACAGCTACCTCATTAGCATAAATTCGCATAATTATTTCAAAAAAATGAAAAAAATACATAGCTTTTGAATCAGGTCACTTGAGAAGTTGATTTTTGCGTCTGAAACTGCATTTTCTAACCCTCTTTATTCGTTTGAAGTATATTTATTAAATTCTGAGCAGCAGCCACCTGGCAACCATTTTGTTCATATACTAATTAGCATAATTCCCATAATTAATGAGGAGAAAGTAAAATTGCTATAACTTCAAAAATAGTTAAGCTAGATAGTTAATTTTTGTGTCTACACCCATGTTTTCCATTCCGTAGGATTAGATTAAGTTGATATTGAATACCTCAAATCGTCCTAATTAACATGAACTTGCATAATTCATAAAAAAGTATAAATGCCATAGCTTTTAAATTAGTTTACTTGAGAAGTTGATTTTTGTGTGTAAACCTATATTTTCTACGCCTCTTTATTCGTCTGTAGTATATTTATCAAATTCTGAGCAGCAACCACCTGGCAAACATTTTAATCATATACCAATAACAATACTTAACAAAATTTGCATATTTAATGAGGAAAAAGTAAAATAGCTAAAACTTCAAAAATAATTAAGTTGGAATGTTATTTGTTGTGTCTATACCCATGTTTTCGGAAGTGTTCACATCTGTATAAAAATACCAGAACTGATCCATAGCCTGGTGGGGTTATCGTGTGCATTAAATAACCCAAAATTTTCTCTCCATATTCGTGAACTAGGGCATCTGATGTGACAAAAACGTGAGGATAGACATGGAAATTTTATTTTTTTATGACTTAATTAAAGGCAATGGATCATATTCAAATTCCTAGCCAATTTCTAATCTGATATCTCTCATAGGCACCTCAAAACCTTTCCACAAACAAAATATTCTCCATTGTCAGTCAAAAGTCGTGATTTGATATGCAGCCTAATGTCTGATTTACTAATAGGCCTACTAGGCTGGAAAGCACGAGGCAAATAAAAAAAATTTTCCGAAATAGGGGCCTATTGATGTAAGGGTGTCAAGCTGTAATTTATATGGTTTTAATGTCGTATTCAGATATATCCTCTTAAAGCAGTCCATTACGCTGTGCCCTGTAACGTGAACTACACGTGTTGTGGGATTATGCAACGTATTCTCCAACTAACCCGTCTATTATAGACGGGATCTACATCGCGCTAAACAGTCTGTTAATGACGGGTGTAGGGCTTGTATTAGAGTGAGAACTAGGCACAGCTCACAGTGGAACGTAGCGCGTCAACTTGGATGCTCCTTCCCTCATCTTAACCACATTATTATATCAGAGTATAAGTATATTGTTTAAATACCTCATTGACAAATAAAACCAAATAGACAGTGATAAAAAATACCTAATAAGCGTGGTTAGCGGGACTGGGTTATCCAAGGACACCCTTTTTCAGTGGTTTAATAATGCCAATACACCAATCGTCTAAAACTAATCCAGTTTCTAAAACTATATTTGAAAAACAGTGTTTCAAATATGCATTAATTAGGCTACACCATCTATAACGCGCATGCAGTTGTTTTATTTGATGATCGGGTTTATGGTGATGTTGGGGATTGTGGTGATATTTTGTGTAATGGTGAGATTTGTGTTAATGTTGGGTATTGTGGTGATGGTTTGTGTGATGGTCGGGTTTGTGGTGATGGTGGGGTCTGTGTTGCTGGCTCTTGTGATGGTGGGGTTTGCGGTGCTGTTTTTTTTTGTAATGGTGGGGTCTGTGCTGGTGGAGGGGTTTGTGGTGCTGGTTCTTATGATGATGGGGTTTATGTGATGGAGGGGTTTGTGGTGATGGTGGGGCTTGTGGTGATGGTTTGTGTGATGGCGGGGTTTGTGGTGATGGTTGATTTGATGATGGGGTTTGTGGTGATGGTGGGGTTTGTGGTGATGGTTGACTTGATGTGGGGCTTGTGGTGAAGGTGGGGATTGTGGTGATGGTTTGTGTGATGGTGGAGTTTGTGGTGATGGTTGATTTGATGGTGGAGTTTGTGGTGATGGTTGTGATGATGGTGGGGTTTGTGTTGATGGTGGGGTTTGTGGTGATGGTTGATTTGATGGTGGGGTTTGTGTTGATGGTTGAAATGATGGTGGGGTTTGTGTTGATGGTGGTGATGGATGATTTGTGGTGATGGATGATTTGATGGTGGGGTTTTTGGTGATGGTGGGGTTTGTGGTGATGGTTGTGATGAAGGTGGGGTTTGTGGTGATGGTGGGGATCGTGGTGATGGTTTGTGTGATGGTGGGAATTGTGGTGATGGTTGATTTGATGGTGGGGTTTGTGGTGATGATTGTGATGATGGTGGGGTTTGTGTTGATGGTGGGGTTTGTTGTGATGGTTGATTTGATGGTGGGGTTTGTGTAGATGGTTGAAATGATGGTGGGTTTTTTGTTGATGGTGGGGTTTGTGGTGATGGTTGATCTGATGGTGGGGTGTGTGGTGATGGTTGATCTGATAGTGGAGTTTGTGGTGATGGTTTATTTGATGGTTTGTGGTTATGGTGGGGGTTGTGGTGATGGTTGATCTGATGGTGGGGTTTGTGGTGATGGTTGATCTGATGGTGGGGTTTGTGGTGATGGTTGTGATGATGGTGGGGTTTTTGTTGATGTTGGGGTTTGTGGTGATGGTTGATTTGATGGTGGGGTTTGTGGTGATGGTTGTGGTGATGGTGGGGTTTGTGTTGATGGTTGATTTGATGGTGGGGTTTGTGATGATGGTTGTGGTAATTATGGGATCTCTGTGATTAATTATGTTTATTTTTGTTGATGTTTGTGGTGATGGTTGTGATGGTTGTGGCGATGCTGGGGTTGGTGATGATGGTGTGCTTGTGTTATGGTGGAGGCGATAGTGGGGTTTATGGTGATTATGGAATTGGTGGTGATGATTGAGGTGATGGTTTAATGTTGGGGTGATGATAAATCAATCCATTAGGCCTAATTAGGTAATCGAACAATTAATCAGTCGATCAATCAATCTATCAATGTACGAGTTGTTTTAGGCTACTCTACAACAATACAATATACCGGTACGTCATGTTAACAAAAATGTGTACACTGTAATTAACAGAACAACAAACTTATGGACACACGACTTTGTTGAGAGGTTGAATCAAAGTCATTTGATGTTGATTAATGTCGCAACAACGCCTAGGGTCTAAATGTATGGGCATAGTCACCACTTCCATCATCTCGGCCACAACTAATTTGTATTCAGTAATCTCGATTTATTTGTATTTCGGGAATGATGAGGGTAACTTCATACAGTCCGGAATGTGTATAAGGGCAAGATCCTGATCACCCCTATAAGGGGAATCCCGAGTGAGAAGGAGGTGAGATATCCCTTGGGATACCGTCAACACGACACCCTCCGCCCTCCATCCTCAGGATTATCAAGCGTAAAAGTAATAGGCATTTTAGATTATTTATTATTAAGTGTATGCTTTGTTTAGGATCTGTCGGCTGCACATGCACTTCTAATAAAAAGGCACCTTTGAAAAAAGTTCAAATTCGTTTAAAATAATCGCTCAACTCTCAGATCAAGGAGGTTCCCCTCACTGGTCTCACTATGACCTACTCAGATTCACATTAACCGTGGTCAATGAATTTCGCTAATTTCTTAGTCAATTTTTAAGCTTATTGAAAATCACATTGTGAACGATCGTAAAGTTTAAAAGTTAATTTATTTAACTTGTAGTAGCTTAATAGGCCTAACTCGTTACTTCATATACTCAGGCCTATGTCGCTTATAATTACAACGAATATAGAAATATATATTTACGAATTAAAAAGCCCCAACTGGATGATATGATAATTAAATTTGGCCGTGGTGAGCACCGTTCACAAGTTACAAGTTATGGGAGGTACCTGGTTGTAAAATGCTTCCTGGGAATTGGCTGCACGTATCAGTAACCACTAAACACGATACCTTGAACCAATGGTTAAATGTTGGCCCATCGTCTGCAATTCTGGACTAGCATTAAAATAGCATTGTCGCAATGTGCCGTGCTTAGTTGGTACGTGGGGGTAATAAAGTTATTTATTATAGCCTTGCTAACGCCTTTCAAAGGAACGCCACCACTCGTCACGTGGGCTTTTCAAAAACAAATTGTTGAGGTCATGCAATGAACAACACCTATTTTATTTCCTCAAGTTAACCCTTCTACCAGTGCTTGTTCCAGGTGGGGGGAGGGGGTGGAGCTGCACACCAATTTTGTCGAGTGTAATACTGTGCAATGATGGGTTCAATAAATCCTTAGAATTTACCTTAAAATGTCTCATAATGTAATTTATTTACTGGCACGGAGGGTTAAATCCCCTCGTGCGTCCCACGGCGTGATGCTAGACCCTTGCTCCCACAACATACCATATCCACTCTAGTAAATGAATCATCCCTATTTCTCATAGTAAATAAATCATCCCAATATCTCATACCATATCCACTCTAGTAAATGAATCATCCCTATATCCCACACTATGCCCACCCTAGTAAATATATCCTCACTATATCTCACACCATGTCCACTCTAGTAAATGAATCATCCCAATATCTCAGACATGGTATGAGATATAGGGATGATTCATTTACTAGAGTGGACATGGTGTGATATAGTGAGGATATATTTACTAGGGTGGGCATAGTGTGGGATATAGGGATGATTCATTTACTAGAGTGGATATGGTATGAGATATTGGGATGATTCAGAAAGAAAGAAAGAAAGAAAGAAAGAAAGAAAGAAAGAAAGAAAGAAAGAAAGAAAGAAAGAAAGAAAGAAAGGAAAGAAGGAAGAAAGAAAGAAAGAAGAAAAAGAAAGAAAGAAAGAAAGAAAGAAAGAAAGAAAGAAAGAAAGAAAGAAAGAAAGAAAGAAAGGAGGAAGAAAGGAAGGAAGGAAGGAAGGAAGGAAGAAAGGAAGGAAGGAAGGAAGGAAGGAAGGAAGGAAGGAAGGAAGGAAGGAAGGAAGGAAGAAGGAAGGAAGGAAGGAAGGAAGGAAGGAAGGAAGGAAGGAAGGAAGGAAGGAAGGAAGAAAGGAAGTTTGGAAGGAAGAAAGAAAGACAGAAAGAAAGAAAGAAAGAAGGAAGGAAGAGAAGGAAGGAAGGAAGGAAGGAAGGAAGGAAGGAAGGAAGGAAGGAAGGAAGGAAGGAAGGAAGGAAGGAAGGAAGGAAGGAAGGAAGGAAGGAAGGAAGGAAGGAAGGAAGGAAGGAAGGAAGGAAGGAAGGAAGGAAAGAAGGAAGGAAGGAAGGAAGGAAGGAAGGAAGGAAGGAAGGAAGGAAGGAAGAAGGAAGGAAGGAAGGAAGGAAGGAAAGAAGGAAGGAAGAAAGGAAGGAAGGAAGGAAGGAAGGAAGGAAGGAAGGAAGGAAGGAAGGAAGGAAGGAAGGAAGGAAGGAAGGAAGGAAGGAAGGAAGGAAGGAAGGAAGGAAGGAAGGAAGGAAGGGAGGGAGGAAGGGAGGGAGGGAGGGAGGAAGGAAGGAAGGAAGGAAGGAAGGAAGGAAGGAAGGAAGGAAGGAAGGAAGGAAGGAAGGAAGGAAGGAAGGAAGGAAGGAAGGAAGGAAGGAAGGAAGGAAGGAAGGAAGGAAGGAAGGAAGGAAGGAAGGAAGGAAGTTTGGAAGGAAGAAAGAAAGACAGAAAGAAAGAAAGAAAGAAGAAAGGAAGGAAGGAAGGAAGGAAGGAAGGAAGGAAGGAAGGAAGGAAGGAAGGAAGGAAGGAAGGAAGGAAGGAAGGAAGGAAGGAAGGAAGGAAGGAAGGAAGGAAGGAAGGAAGGAAGGAAGGAAGGAAGGAAGGAAGTACGGACGGACGGACGGACAGACGGACGGACGGACGGACGGACGAACGGACGGACGGACAGACGGACGGACAGACGGACGGACGGACGGACGGACGGACGGACGGACGGACGGACGGACGGACGGACAGACAGACAGACAGACAGACAGACAGACAGACAGACAGACAGACAGAAAGAAAGAAAGAAATAAAGAAATGAAGGAATGAAGGAAGGAAGGAAGGAAGGAAGGAAGGAAGGAAGGAAGGAAGGAAGGAAGGAAGGAAGGAAGGAAGGAAGGAAGGAAGGAAGGAAGGAAGGAAGGAAGGAAGGAAGGAAGGAAGGAAGGAAGGAAGGAAGGAAGGAAGGAAGGAAGGAAGGAAGGAAGGAAGGAAGTTTTAGGCTACTCTACAACAATACAATATACCGGTACGTCATGTTAACAAAAATGTGTACACTGTAATTAACAGAACAACAAACTTATGGACACACGACTTTGTTGAGAGGTTGAATCAAAGTCATTTGATGTTGATTAATGTCGCAACAACGCCTAGGGTCTAAATGTATGGGCATAGTCACCACTTCCATCATCTCGGCCACAACTAATTTGTATTCAGTAATCTCGATTTATTTGTATTTCGGGAATGATGAGGGTAACTTCATACAGTCCGGAATGTGTATAAGGGCAAGATCCTGATCACCCCTATAAGGGGAATCCCGAGTGAGAAGGAGGTGAGATATCCCTTG
>OZ024907.1:74997129-75147129 GCA_964017125.1 Flabesymbios commensalis | reverse complement strand
CGACGAATTATGTGCCTAGGTTTAGCAGGCGTATGTCGCTCATAGCCATAGGGACGTGCATTTAAAACACAATAAGAGGCTCTCCTTCCAGTAAACATGATAATTCTGATAAATTAGCATTGGGTTAATGCTAGTCCATCGTCTTCAATGTTGGCTAAACATTGTTGGGGTGCTCTCGTTTTTAACAAATAAATACCAGTGACGAGCTACCGTTTTTTGCCGAACGCATCCAGTATAGGCCCTATGTCAAACCTGTCAGGTGGTACCATCTAGCGGCAGCATGGAAACCATCCCATCCTCTGATACAGTAGGTCTATGTGTCTTAAACAGTCAATGATAGACGGTTTATACAGCATGTTGAACCCGTCTATAAATGACGGGTTAAGCTGGAGAACGGGTTGGATTATGCCAGATTATTTCAAGAGCATGTCTAAGATTTTTAGCCATTTCAATTTCCAGTGTATAAGCATATACCATAGACATGTTTATACTCTTTTTGTTTGAATAGGAGCATGTCTAGAAACACCTATAAACTAAAATTACTCACGTAAGCAATTCAGATCATGATGTGGCTTATTTAGTAAATCAGAATTAAAAATGTCACTGTTAAAGGCCTCAAAGTGAATTTGATTAAATTTCCTGGTTCAGGTCCTGAGTGAATTAATTATTTTATAAGGATACAGTGTAATGTTTTGAACTACCGTGCAATTACAAATCATTTGCTTCCAAGTGAATTTGTATCAAATTTATAAGGTGCTTAAAATGTGTATTTTTAATAAATTATGCCAATCTAGACTTAATAGAACATGAGTTTTTAGGTTTCGTCCTTTGTTGAACGTGCACCCTGGACACATATATATTCGTCACGGCACCCACTATATATACCTCACACACAGCTTTCACTATTAGCCTGGGTTGCAACGTATATATAATAACGTTTTAGGAGTTGTTTTTGTACCGTTATTGCTTTTTTTCATCACAATTTTCGGATAATGTTTCCATCCACTGCCAGGTCAATGCTAGACCACAATCTGCAGCGCTGGCCAACATCCACTTGGCAGTGCATTTTGCTGGCTATAGGTGCAGCGTGACTACAATGCGCCATGTACACACGATACACTGACGCAATGTCAGCTCAATGTCAGCCATTGTCTGCGACACTGGCTCAACATCAGTCTAGTGCATGGTCTTTCCAGTGATAGAAACACCCCGCAACATACATTGAACCAATACTGGGTTAACGTTGGCCCACCGTCTGTAACGCCGGTACAACCCCGCTCTAGCATTGTGCCACACAGTGCGTCCACCAGCAGGGAGCTGTGCCGATAAAGGTTGTCTTCAGAGCCTATATGTAGCCTATATGTGCACAAAGGTGGCCTAAAGGCCGATTCATTTCATTTTCAGCGCGCCCAAAACCACGAGGTATTCAATCCCAAGGTTGGGTTAATATTTGAGAAGCAGTGCAATCAATGGCACCAGCACAAAGTTGGATCCCAAACTAGGTTTAGCATTGATGTCGGGGGTTAAAGAGACTAGCGAAGCGAGGCTTCACAAATGTAAGGGTCATTTAATGTTGCCGAGCGAAGAAATGCGATTTTTTTTCAAGCGCCATCAGATATTTCTTTACAACATGTCCTTCAGACAATTATTTATTTCATAAAAATTCAGTCCCAAAATATTTAATTAAAAAATACTCCAGCCCCCCCCCCCCCCTTGATAATTGAATGGTGTTTTTACAATTCACACCTCGCACATGCACGTCGCTGTATAAAAACTCCTTATACATTGTCAATATCTTTATTTCTATTTCATGTGGTAAAAAACAGGTGTTTTTTCATCCGACATCATTTTTTTAAGCCAATGTCAGACAATTTTTTTTCTGCATTTCTGGTATGCCCGCTGAGAATATTTATGTTATTTGTGCACAGGCTGCATTGTTTCAATTATGTCAGTGTTTGTTACGTACTAGCTTTGGCCGTGCAGAGCATGTGTTAAAGCTAGTTTATTATAATTAGTACTTTGAAGGGATTTAGCGGAGTGATAATGTCAAGACATCTTATTTCAAATATTATATAATTTTTAACAATATTAATTATGCACATGTATGCTAATTAGAAAGATTTGGAGTATTTAATAACAACTTGATTAAATTAAACGGACTGGACAAGTTAATTAAATTAGCAAAGTTAGAGCTTTTTCAAGTTGTTTTTAATTAATTATGCAAATTACACACATTCGCTAATTGGCATATCAGATTGATACAAGGAACCTACTGCTGAATGTTACAGCACTTTAAAGTTTTCCTAATTAATTACACAAATTAGGCGAATTATGAGCCCACTGCTCAGAATTCGCTCAGCAGGAGCCATATAAGGTTAAAATACCCTGGGAAGTTCATCATGAACTTAAACGAACTTAGCAGGATGGAATACATGGATTTAGGCTTATAAACCTTTGAAAATAAACGTGGAACAAATGAAGTGAACTATTTAATAAGTTATCGAATTTTTAGCATTTTCATGAATAATTATGCAAATTTATGCTAATTAGAAAGGTCTGGAGTATTCAATACCGACTTACTCGAATTCTACGGGGTGGAAAACATGGATGTGGACACAAAAATCATCCTGATACATTCATGACATATTGTGGCACAGACCTGTTAACTTTACTCATATACTATTTATTATAGGCAAGATGAAGCGGACAACTCACAGCAAATATGTTAATATCTTCATCAGCTAACTTTGTTTATATGAGTAGTGTCAGCAACCACATTAATTATTCAATAATTGAAAATCTCGGATTTAAAGCAAAAGAACCGGAGCAATTTTGTGATCAAACTGTAAACTATCCCTTTATCATCAACTGCTGTAGAAGTCAATTCACTTCCATGGTATATTATCTCTAGAAGAATATGATTATGAGCCCAATCGAATTATTCAACTAATCAGTACCTGATCCAGAGGGAGCGGCTCCATCCCTTCAGTTCCCCCCCCCCCCCCCCAAAAAAAAACACTACTAATTTGGGCTTTATATGCTTCAGCTGTGGTGTGTATTAGAAATTATAGTAAACAAATTGGCTCCAATCGCTGAATCCACCACTGCCCATCCCAATGATATGTCAGCTAATGCCTACTTTATGTAACCCAGAGCTATGTCTACATGTATGTGTACTGCAAGCAAATGTATTAATTCGCGGTGTAGTTGTGCTACACGTCGAATGGGTTGTTCCTAATTGCTCATTAGATAATATGGTTCATTTAAACATGGAAGTTCGATGTTTAACTGAATTGCCAACAGTCTAATATGTTATTGCTGCGTATGTTACATGTCAAGAGCACAGTATCGTGTTTCATATTTGAAGTGACAAACTATGAGCCACTAGTTTATTATATTTTATTGGTTTGTTATTCAGCACAGTCGACTTTGAAAATGTATTTGTTTTTAAAAGCTGATGCCACTGTATCTATATTTATGATAATTATGTATACTTATCTGGTCTCCCTAACTTTATTTCTATGCACCTATTTTACATGTATTTGCATACATTCCACCAGGTGTCATGTGTTATATACTGTCGAGTTTGATATTATTATTTTGACTGCACAGTATATAGACCGTGGGCCACCCGTAACATCCCCTCCCCCCCCCCCCTGGGGATTTTTCACGGTGGTTATTTTTGAAGCCTCTGAATATGGACCTATTGAAATCCGGTTGTTTGCATTTAAGCTGTTGGGGCTAAATAGTCTAGTAGTAGTATAGTGGGCGCCCATGTGGCTGCACCCGGTCCCGGCTCTAACAAGATCTAAGAGTTTTTAGTAGATTGATGTAAGGCATCAGCTTCAAGTTTTCAGAATTGATTTGTCATACTATACAGATTACTTGGATATATTTTTCATTAAACGGAATAATCTTGTTTTCTCTGATGGATCCACTTATTTGTTCTCCAAAAGGTGAGAGTGTACTATTATATCCGTAATACAGCTATGCTGCACACAGTCCATGTTCTTAACGACCATGATGACAGCCTGCAGAGCGTACAGCAAGGCACAGTGTGTGCGTTATGACCCGGCTGTGCTATTCCCGGGATCGGCTACTGTGCCTGTCAGACAAGCAGAACGGACAGTCAAAACCCCTGCCGTTAGATTCAGGCGTATATCACACCCTGAAGAATTATGGAATATGTATGTACCCTTCAACTCGAAGAGGACGTAGAGCGGGTAGAAATAAGAGAAAGAATGACTATTCTAAAAATACTGGACCTAATCGGCTTATTGATCTTAACAGTAAAGTGGGCCCAAACATCTCAAACAATCGTAAAACTCATGGTATCAGACTGGCTTTGATTAATGCGCAATCTGTGCGTAATAAAACTGACATGATAAATGATCATATAATTGATAATGATATCGATGTTTTGTGTATCACAGAAAGTTGGTTATGTGAATCTGGTGATGAAAAAGTGATCAAAGATCTGACACCTGACGGTTAAAAATTTATCAATGTCCCAAGGAGCAAAGGAAAAGAAAAACATGGAGGTGGCATCGGCATCCTCTACAGAGCATCGTATAAACTTAATACTAAGACTGAGTTCAATGCTTCTTCTTTCGAAAATTGTGAAATTACGCTCAATTCATCATCTAGTTCATTACGTATCGCAATTATTTACAGGAGACCACCATCTAAAAAATACAAGATCGCTTCTGGTGAATTCTTTGATCAATTCAGTGAATTTCTCGAAAAATATGCTGATGGTACTAATAGTTGCATGATAATCGGCGATTTCAATTATCATTGGAATAAGCCAGACGACACGAATGCAAATCGTCTGAGACTTCTTTTAGCTAGTCTCAATTTTGCTCAGCATGTGACCGAGCCGACACATACCAGCGGTCATACATTGGATCTTGTAATTACACCACGCGAGTCCACATTTCTTCATTCAGTATGCACATCATCGTTCATATCTGACCATGCTGCAATACACTGTGATTTAGACATTCAAAAACAACCACCTGCTAGCAGAATAGCTACATTTAGAAGATATAACAAAATTAACAACATTTTATTCAGAGAAGATCTCGCTGCTTGCTTTCTTGACACTTCATCTGACCTGGATGGTCTGATTGATCAATTCACGTCATCAATTACTGACATTATTAACAAACATGCTCCGCTCACAACCAGAAAAATTCCCATCAGACAATCGTTTCCCTGGTATTCGATCGACATTAAGCTTGCAAAGCAAGAACGTAGAAAAGCAGAACGAAGATGGAATCACACTGGGTTGACTATTCATAGAGACATTTTCAAATACCATCGCCGCAAAGTGAAGGAGTTAATAGCTAAAGCGAAAGCAAAATATTATCAAGATGCCATTATTGAATGTTCTGACTCAAAATCTCTCTTCCGAGTTATGGATCACCTTCTCAAGCGTAAATCAGAGCCTAAACTTCCATCTTTCACATCGGCTGAAGATCTCTCAAACAGATTTGCAAATTATTTCTCGGATAAAATTACTAATATCCGTACAGTGATACTTAAGAAACAAAAACAAGATAATTATGTTTATGAACCACCTAGTGTGAATACACCAAACTTGATCAGCTTTGATACTTTCTGTCCTGTAACAGTTGAAGAAATTTGTAAAACCATCATGTGCTGCCCCACTACATCATGTGTGCTAGACCCACTTCCAACGCAATTGTTAAAAACAAATGTTGATATTTTATCACCTGTTATCACACGAATAGTCAATTTATCTCTAACCACTGGAAAATTTCCTTGTTCACAAAAATCAGCAATAATAACTCCATTGCTAAAGAAGGCCTCACTCGATCCGGAATCATTGAAAAATTATCGTCCTGTGTCTAATCTAACATTTGTTTCAAAATTACTTGAGAGAATGGTAGCAAAACAACTACATGATCATCTTTCACAACACCAGCTGTATGAGAAGCATCAGTCAGCATATCGGAAACGCCATAGCACTGAAACGGCATTAACACGTGTCCAAAATGACATTTTGAGAGCTATGGATGACAGTAAGGCGACATTCTTGGTGTTACTTGATCTCTCTGCAGCTTTTGACACCGTTGACCATAATTTCTTGTTGGAGAGATTGAAGCAGTGTGGTATTTCAGGTACAGCTCAGTCTTGGTTCAAATCTTACTTGGAAGATAGATCTCAAAAGGTTCACCTTCGTGGAAGCATCTCAGCTTCGTCATCATTAAGATTCGGTGTTCCACAAGGATCTGTGCTGGGTCCAATTTTATTCACGATCTATACCATCCCCCTGGGTGAGATATGTCGTCGTCATGGTGTCCAATATCATCTCTATGCTGATGACACTCAACTGTATGTATCCTTTAAGGTTGGTGATGCAGTAGATCTCTTGGAAGCTAAACGTCGAATCGAGATGTGCATAGCTGAGATAAAAGCATGGATGGTGATGTTCGTGTTAAAGTTAAATGATGATAAAACAGAACTAGTTATCATAGCACCACCATATTTTCTTCATCACAATAAGGTACCACTGTCTAGTGTGCAAGTGGGAGATAGTGGAATATCAACATCTAAATGTGCCCGTAACATCGGCGTAATGTTTGATCATCATATGGATATGACTACACAGGTCACTAAGATGTGTCAAGCAGCATGGTTCCAGGTCAGAAACATTAGATCAGTCAGATCCAGTCTCACAAAAGAGGCGACACTGAGGCTTGTTTGTTCTCTGGTGATGCCTCGCCTTGACTATGGTAACATTTCCCTCTATGGCATTTCCGAAGGCCTATTGGATACATTGCAGAAAGCGCAGAATGCTGCCGCAAGATTAGTTGTAAAGTGTTTACGCAGTGACCATATTACTCCCCATCTCCGTGATCTACACTGGCTACCAGTCAGATACAGAATAAAGTACAAGATCCTTGTGACAACATACCGTGCTCTTCATAGCGAAGCGCCAGCCTACATTTCTGAAATGCTGACTCCTTATATTCCACCAAGAACACTAAGATCTACCAATACGTCTCTGTTGACTGTGCCAACAACACACACGAAACACGGAGACAGAGCATTCTCCTGTGCTGCTCCCAGGCTATGGAATGAACTGCCAATATCTATAAAGAACTGTCCCTCCACTTCTATTTTCAAACAATCTGTCAAGACTTATCTTTTTAATCGAGCCTATTGCTGATGCCTTATTGTTGACTGTTTAGAGCGCCTGCGAACGGCCGAAAAGGCTGATGCATGGCGCTATATCAAATGCTTTATATTATTATTATTATTATTAAATATGCTAAAATATGCAAATTAGGCAGCCATTACCGAAAATCCAGTTTCAAACAATATCTCAGCAACTAATCAAGTTAGAATCCTAAAAACAGTGTCTGTCATACGGTTTTCATGGTCAACGAATGCAATAAAATATTTCTTTTTAGGATCAGAATAATAAATTAGCATAAAATATGCAAATTATGCAGCCATTACGCAAAATCCAGTTTCAAGCAATATCTCAGAAAATAATCAAGTTAGACCCTAAAAACAGTGTCTATCATACGGTTTTCATGGTCAGCGAATGCAATAAAATATATATAATTAGGATCAGAATAATAAATTAGCATAAAATATGCAAATTAGGCAGCCATTTATTACCGAAAATCTAGTTTCAAGCAATATCTCAGCAACTAATCAAGTTAGAATCCTAAAAGCAGTGTCTATCATACGGTTTCCATGGTCAACGAATGCAATAAAATATATCCTATTAGGATCAGAATAATAAATTAGCATAAAATATGCAAATTAGGCAGCCATTACGCAAAATCCAGTTTCAAGCAATATCTCAGAAACTAATCAAGTTAGAATCTTGAAAAAATGTCTACCCTAGGGTTTTCATGGGCAGAGATTGCAATACAATATATGTTATCAACATCATAAAAACACATTAGCATAAAATATGCAAATTAGCTAATAATAAGTATTATAGAAAATCAGGTTTCAAGCAATAGGGGCCTATATCAAAGACCAAACAACCAAAGGGTAAAACATAAAATATCTACATTCCCATTGTTGTGGTCAACCTTTCATGTGAAAACATTTCAAGAGTTCCGAAATGTCCACATTACATGTAATATATAACATTTCAACTGGTAATTGTGTACACACATGTAGTTAACCCTTTAAACGCGGCCCCCGAGTATACTCGGGGGCAAAAAATATCTCCCTGTCGCAGAGTGTGTTTTTTTTAGTATTTTTGTCTGTAAAATCAATGTGGTCATGGGGGTAGCCTCGGTAATCATGAGGGTAGCCTTGTTTTTGCTGATAAAAGTTTGTTTCTCATTTGATTGTGCATGGATAGCACCCCATAATAATATCTGGGCCGATGTAGAGCTGTCATTCTTAAAGGATTCTCTTGGAACGAAAAATTCAAAATGGCCGCCATAAAATCAATAAAATTATCATAACTTTCTCAATAATTGAGATAGAGACTTGATTTTTTTACCAAACCCTATATTTTTGTTATCAAAGAATACAATAAAACAAACCATACGTTCCTTTGGCATCATCATCATGCTTAAAATGCTATAATAATACTTAGATGACAGATATCGCAGCAGTCCGGATTGCATGGTTGTACACCTAATCATTACGCATTACCTAATCATTACGCATTTAGTACACATCACCCATAAACCTGACATTTTACATGACCCTGACATAACCTTCACGTTTATTTTGGGCTGCATCCATGCAGTAAAGCACAACCTCAACCCATGTCAACCTCAATACCCAATTATGTATCAATATTTTTCGATGGAAGCCCAAGCTAGTGCTACACGCTGCTGCATAATTGTAATTTTGCTTGTTCAATTAAGCCTTGAGGAATGGGGGTGTAATAAGGGCAACATGGGGGCATTACCCCTCCCAATATACGCACTGCCATAGATTTCCTAAACATGTGTGCTGAAATGATACCCGACCAAGTACATGTATGTGTCACCATCAATCCTTTCTAATGGATGACTTCACCACTAAGCATCTTGAAATTGATAAAAAATGGGTATTTCCAAAATTTTTTGCGATTTAGACCTTCAAATGACCTTGATGTGACCTTGACATGACCTTGGTGTTATCCACCAGTAAAGTACAACTCCTTCTCATGTTATTATTTGCTCATAAGCTAAGATCCTGTTGGTGTCTTCATACAAATCTAACATTACTGAATATTTTTCTTTTTTTCACCCCCCCCCCCTCCCAGGAATTCAGCGGTGGGAATGCAAGTGTGCCCAGGAGTTTAGCGTTAAAAGGGTTAAGGCGCTGTGAAATGGAAATTCGTGTAAAAAGACAAAACTCAAAGAAGTATTATCGCCACACACGACCTCTCACTAAGCCCTTTGACTTCTCAGCTAATACCCACGACCAGTTTAAACGTTTATTTTTCATATTTTGATCTTTTAATACAGCAATAGACCCTACTTTGTTTTCTTTACTATATTAGGGTAACCCTATAACCCGGATCTCGTGGAAATTCCCTTTAATTAAAATGACACCTATTTACTGTATAATTATTTGGGTTTGGGCAACTATACTTATACGATAATATCAAATTGTGTTTTTTATTATGATTTTCTTACTTTGATTTGTTTATGGTTTCCAGCATGGTACCTTAACCTATAGTTACATGATCGTCCGACAATACATACATAAAGTGACCAATAAAATAAGCATGTGCCTGTAGCATTTTTTATTTTATTCTGGTGCCAATTCAGAAGTGTGGGCTTCTTAATTATAGATCAAATAATATGTAAAAGTTCATTCAGAACCTAATGTTGATAAAAGGTTGCCCACATATCCTGCTAAGCTAGTTACCAAACATCGAAATATGAATATTAAGGATATCAACATGTTTATTAGGGATATCGAGAATTAAAAATAATTACATCGCCCGAGCATATCGTGCACCTTCTGATTGCCAGAAAACTATTGCGTTGGTTTTTTCAGACAAAAGCCTTATTATAAACATGGGTTTGCATAATTATTAGAAAGGTTACGTACACTATGCATACTAGCTGGTGGTAACAAGTTATCTAGAATATTAATAAAAGAAAAATATGTTTAGACCTATTTATCAGCACCTAGCGTTGCACCTGCTAATTATTAATCAGTGATATATGTCGAGACATGCTTTGGGTTTGAGTCGCATGAACTCAAAAGTCATCAAACAGACTATTATTTTTTTAAGCTCTTCGTGATTTCGGAGATTATTTTATGCTCATACCTTCTAAATGCCACTGACATGATGAAACTATTATTTTATCACACCTTGGTTATATATATGGTCGATTCCCACGAAAGTGATGCATATCGGCAAAAAAACGACTTTGTTGCACAGTCCTGAATTCTTCAGTTTATATCGCAGACATATGGAACTTTCACAAAAAATATATGGGAGCTCTTATTATCTGATAGTTGCAACATGAATGGAGTTTATGCTCATTATTGAACACCAGAGTAACCCTACGAATGCATATTATGTAATATGTAAATGCCATGATGTAACTAAAACTTTGGTCGCAAAAAGTACAGCAGTTCAAGTGGTAACAATTAGGTGGTGATGTTTAGAGCAGTTTAATAACAGTTGCGAAAATTTGATACTGCACATAATGATTTGTAGCCAACTTCTACTCTGCTACAAATAATCAATATTCAGAAAATATATAAAAAAAGACATGGCAAACATAATATTTTTTTTCAATTCAAGGCTTAGAGTGGAAATAGCAGTTGAATATTAAAATGTAAATGGAACATCTTGTTTAAAATCATGATTTCATATCATTTGTTCATCTAAACGTTTTTCTCATAGGTTTTAAAGGTGTATTCGTAGGGTTACAAATTGATATTTTATTGAAAAATAAGGCTATTAATTAACATAATTGTTGTGTTATGAACTATTTGTATCGATAACTGACATTACTTTGACAGCCACATTAATAAACAATCAGAGAAGGATGGAATAAAAAGTTTTTAGCAACAAGGTGCGCGAGAATCACGAGAATAATTTATTTATTGTTTGTCACTGAATTAATAGTCAACCTAAAAAATATACATACATATATACATATATCATTCACTTGTGAAAAGTATATGACAGATAGAGCTACAATGCACAAAAAAGGGTAAAACTGGCTGCTCTACGTCGATTCAAAATGCTTATAACAGCTTTGTTTGTATGGTTACGCTGTCATTTGTAGGGTTACTCTATCTAGGTGGGCTATGAAAAATCATCATAATACTGCAATTTTGACGGCTCATTATATTATTTAAACACATGTTTGCTCTTCCGTATGATACTGCTCAATATCTAATAGATTTACCACGCTATAATTAACTTCACATAGACCATTGAACAAAATATCTAATTTGTCAAATAGTTTTATGTATTTCAAACTGGTGAAGTCAGACAGTGATTATGTCGCTATTGTATCACACACGTTTTAAAATACCACTTGTTTAGGCTTGCTTGTATATATTGTTTTTGAAAAATATCGTGTTTTTAGATAAAGGTCTCGCAATGCCAATTAAACACGTATTGTGTTATACAACATAGAAGCTATTTGGGAAATTGGTAACCCTACGAATACACACAGTGGTGAACTCTTTTAGATGCTACATATGTTTAAATTAATATTTCCAATATTTGTAATACACATAAGAATACACGTTAGATATATTTTTGCTATGATGTATAACAAAGTATATTAACAGTAAATTAGCCTTTGCATTGGTAAGTTAAAATAATTTTCAAACGTTTTAAAAACGTGTATTTTATTTTTTGGATAGAAATATTTATTAGCTTGTTGAGTTTTACACCTTATAAGTGCTCACTATGATGTTAGCTTTATTATTGGCCTGTTTTGCAATGAAAACAAAATATATTTTTTAATCATTTAACGTTTTTCTCTTGTAGATAGTAGCCCTACGAATACCTAACATTTGTGTAACCCTACGAATGACAATATCATCAGTCTTTGGTGGCTCTTCTATTACATAAGAATGTTTTAAATGATATTGTCCACATATTGCCATGTCATGACATGATAATGCATCATAGATATTCAATTAGCTCCTGTATTCTCCACACCTACACAGTGAAATATAGCACTGTGATAATTTGTAGGATTTATTAAAAATTCAAACATTGCTAACATTTCAAGATATCTATGTTAACCACTAAAATCTGACTGTCACGTACACTGTACCTTGGTTATTCTGTTAGACAAGGTGGTAAACCCCATGTCCTTTCATAGAATTCCACAGCTGCCGTTTCTTTATTTGAAATTCGTAGGGTTACACATATTAAAAAACCCCGTAGTGTTCAACGGATTAAATTAAAAAAATGGTATAATTTTCCGATACGTTACCTTGCCCATATTATACATTGGTACCACAAGTGTATTCAGAGAAAAGAGCTTGTGTTAATCTGTAGTAGTATTTGTTTTATAGAACATGGAAGCGCATTTGTATGGTTACAAAAACGCACTTTAAATTATTGCACCTATTTTGCTATTACCAACATTATTTTGTGGACATGCTCCACAATGAATTCGGTTCAGCAAATAAACAGCAAGCACAGCTCAGGTCATAGATATGATGTGTAAAATATTTGTATTGTGCATTATTGATTTACTCAGATAACATAACACAAGCTGTATTCGTAGGGTTACACGAGTTTTCAATTTAAAAAAAATATGAATTAAAAAAATTCAAATTTACAGAAGCAAAAAAAGTGTTGACTATTGATTAGTCAGGTGCCGCGCTTTGGAATGCGTAATATAAAGGCGCTGTTTATTTTGAATATTGAGAAAAAGTACTTTTTCAAAATAAGGTCCAAATGCATCACTTTCGTGGGAATCGACCATATATATAACTGACCTGTAATATAGGAGTTAATTGGTTATTACATGTATGATGTAATAATAAACCGATATTTGTTCCTTTAAGTTATTTTTTCTAATATAATATCTTCCACCGACATAACTAGGGTGATTTTAATGTGTAATCCTTGGGATAAATAACTGGAGTTGAGCAAATAGATACAACCAGTCTTTTCTGATATTAAATTTACTGTGTAAAATGACCCATTAATTGTTCTTGTCCTAATATCTTGAGTGCGAACTGTCAGATATTAAATAATTATATAATAAGTTGTCTAAAAATTGTTGTCTTTAAAAATCCCGCCCATGGGGAGGGGGTAGGGTATTTTTTTCATGTATGGTTTTCATATACACATATCACGGAAGACGTGTACTTTGAGATTTAAAAGGTCATTATATATTGTAATGAACCCCATCTTTTATTTTTTATATTTTCACTTCACGTAACATCTTCTAGTAACTAGTAACTAGTGTTTATTCTGTGGAACACATACCTGGAGTTAAAAAACAATCACAGCATGTCTTCTAGGAAATTAAATTTACCGTTTATAATTCAGGGGGATCAAATAACTTAACAAATATGATTTATTTTATTATAAGCTACATTTTAACTGATACTGTGCATATATCTGGTCCATTCTGTGTCATTTTTAAACGTTTTGTTTAATTGTAATAAATTATTTTATTCTCACGGAATTAATTTTTTGGCGGTTTCTTAATAAATCTTATTTTGCCCCCCTAAAACTTATGCAACACCTGCAAGCCGAAAACCGGGTGCTAGCTATGCCCAGAGGTCCCCTTGACATATTAAAAAAGTTTTTAGGTATGCACGCTAAAGTGGTGACGAAACCCTCCTTGGCCACCTCTGGCCAACTGACTAAAACTAATATATTTTGATAATATAATACCACGCATGATAATGATAATGACATACACGAATTTGTATAATATGCTCATTGAGATATCATATCTTGATATTGGCACAGTGCAATGTAGTAATGATATTATTTTACATTGGAATGCAATGTCAAAATATTATAAGGTCGCATCCTGAAATGCTTCATTTCAAGGCTTCCTATTGTAATCACATTTTATTGCAATATTTTGGCAATGCCTAGGGATTTTATGAAGTAGAAAATACATATTATGCTCCACCCTGATAATAGAAATATAATTTCCCGAGTCTACTGTAATATATATATATATATATATATATTGAATGTGTTGACTACTTTATTAAGAACGGCCGGCGGCCGGTACTATTAAGTTTATTTTGCCTGAGTTTGTGTCTTATATAGGGAGAAGAGGAGTTCTGTGTGTGGAAAACGGTTGACATTTATGTACACCAGTCCTTATGAACATGTCGATAAGTACTTTTGTCTTTAACAAGTGTTCAGAAATAATAATATTCACGATTATGTTTGTGGTTAGGAGCCTAAAGGTTTTTGGTTGGAATAAAAATGAAATGAATCGGGCTTTAGGCCACCTTTGTGCACATATAGGCTAAACTGGGCCAGGAGAACCTCCTGAGGATGGTGAGATGATTGAGATGACACTGTCCTCCAGACACAGGATTCGAAATTCGAGCCCTGGCGGTCTGAGGCCGAGCACGCTACCTCTCGGTCACGGAGGCTCCCCACAATACTAACTTTCACACGTGGATGGGGAAGAAACAATTTTGTTTCTTTCAAACCGCCGAGACCGGGAACCGAACCCCGGACTCTGGCGTGAAAGGCAGCGGTGCTAACCACTACCCTAGGGCCCCCGCCCTTTTGGTTGGAATAATGTTTGACCAAGCGTCGCAGCCCAGTGGCCCAGCATTACATCAGCATTGGGACAATGTATCGTGTTATCTGGTGTTTCTGACGCCAGCATAATACAGCAGTCAGAAACGACGGTACAATCACCCAATGCTGTTTCAACGACTGTTTCAAAATATACAACAGACCCGGTGATAGATTAGTGCTGGGTCAGCGTCGTAGACGATTGACCGGCATTAAACCAGCAATGGGCTGTAAAGCTGGCCCAACATTGAACTGGAATTTGGTGGGTAGGCCTACATCCTCTCTATCAGGTACATCATAGGCAAGTATTGAATGAATGTTGGCCAGCACTGGCGATCGTGGTGGAAGTAATACACGTCGAAGACATTTAGGTGAAAATAAAAAAAATGATTTAGCAATATTAATGGCAGCCTTCTTGAATTTTGTAAAATGCCTGCATAGGTGGCTGTTGCACCCGAACAAATCTTGCCTTAAAATTGCAATTATTTTCAATCTTCTGTCTGCCACTGGACTATTGTGATATCATAAGAGGGACTCTTGTGTGATCTCAGTAGGGGTTGACACATTTAAATTACTATTTTCAAAAGTATTTATCGTGTCGTTGTCTGTTTAAATAGTGACAATACGTTTCAAAGGTATAACTCCCAGTTTAAAATGCACTGGATGTTTTTTCTTGTCATAAAATCAATTGCTTCTGGTATTCCTTCACGTGATAAATGATAATAATTACAATATTTTTTATAAATACCAATACAAATAATAAATTAATAATACATTAACTGCAGAATTATGATGAAATAATACAAGCATTAATCTATAACATCAATACATTAATTAATTACATATGAATGTAAGGTGAAGTAATGCAAACACAAAACAATGAAAAAATATTTAATAGAATCAATACAATAAAGATCGATAATCAAGAACAATTGCATATGGCAGTTCTGCACTTCATAAATAGTAATCATTACATGATTTTCATAAATAATAATACAAATAATAATTTCTCAATTATTTGACTAATAAATTATAATGATATAATACAAATACTAACTAATGTAAATAATATAATTAATATAATAATAATAATAATAAATATATTTATAATAAAAACTGTTTTTATTGTGAGTAAATAATACTAGAATATTTTTATAATAGCAATACATTGAAATTATTAATCAATTAATTTCAAATGTGTTTTGAAATAATACAAGCATAAAACAATAAATGAAATCATTAATATAATCGGTAACAGTGATAAATGGTTATATGTAATAAAAATATCCATTTTGCTTTTGGGACCTTAAACATGTTAAAATTGACATTCGTAATCAAAATTGACGGTGGCATTGTGCCATCATGTGAGTAAGTGGGTGCCTCTTATTACCTCTCCATGCCGTAAAAAACATTTTTATTACATATAATATCGGCTGGTCTACAACATTATGATCTAAATCAATGTGTCCAAACTATTTGACCTATAATTTAGACGCCTACACTTCTAAATTGGCATAACAATAATATAATAAATATGCTACACACACATGGATATTTTATCATATAATCATGCGACTATAGCGCTACAGTTCCATGTTGGTAACCATGAAAAGCAGAACAGAATCCAAACTGAGAAAATGGTAATGAGACCACCTCCTGGTATTATCATTATACAAACCTGAATATAGTTGCACAAAGCAAAGTAATTGTACAGCGCCAGGTGTCATTATTTAAAACATAATTGCCAAGAGATTTGCCCTTTGTGGTTTTGGGGTTAATCTAACAGAGTAAATCTTTGGAATACAGGATTTACTGAAGCAGTAAAATATTTTTAAACTAGTCATGAGTATTGGGCTTTAAGTGAGAGGTCGTGTGTGACTGTAATACGTCCTTGTGTTTTTTTCTTTTAATACAAATATGCATTTACCAACAACGTCTTAACTACATGTGTGTATATTATTACCAGTTACATTTTATATGTCATGTTGGAATTTCAGAGCTCTTGACACATGTTTAGATGAAAGGTTGACCACACATTTCATTTTTTATTCCAAGCTGATTGGTCTTTGATATATTGCTTGAAGCGTGATTTTTTACATAGCTAATTTGCATACTTTTTGTTAATCTGTTTTATGCTAATCTGGCCTTAATTACATTTATTTTATTGCAATAGTTGACCATAAAAACCAAATAGTAGATGGTTCCTGAGATATTGTAATGACGGTAATGGATGTCTAAATTGCATATTTTAGAATATTAAACCCCAACAGCTTGAATGCAAACAACCTGACTTCGATAGGTCCATATTCAGAGACTTTAAAAAGCACCACTGTGAAAAATTGTTACGGGTAGAATGGAAAACAAAAATGAAAAACAAAAATATTATGAAATTACAGAAGAGCCCGGTATGATGAGGAATGATTTGATGTCTCCTGCTCGTTACAATTGACTTTATGTGTGGATAAGATTGAGTAATAAATCTTTATTATCAATATTTAGGGCACAGTCAGCTATTTACACACAATAAATCAGGGGGTAAATAGTCAGCAAGAGGGCTTAAATAACACGGTCTAAATGTTCAGCCACATGGCACAAATGACAAAGCGTAAATGACCAACCACAGGGCTCAAATCACAGGGTGTAAATGACCAGCAACAGGGCTCAATTCACATTGAGTACGTGTTCATGCTAGATGCTAGTGATAGATAACGCAACTCACACTTTAAAGTGGGTAAAATCACTTACATATGCGCACTTTTTTGGGTTTACGCATTACCCTAACACATTACCCTCCGAATATACCCTACCCAGCAGACACAAGACGTTGACCCAGTGTTGGCATGATGTTGGGCCGGCGTTATAGAGGATTGTTAATATTCTACCCTGACCTTTTGTATTTGATTTGATCCTGTGGTATGTGTCTGATGTTGAGGAAAGCCACGCGATAGTGAGTGGGTTTCATCATTGGAAACTCATCACAGCTCCATTTTCTAAATCCAATATTAACCAGTTCTAACAGGATTACTGACATGAAATCCAGCTCCTGATAGATAGGGATCTCTATCAGGAGCTGTTTGACAAGGACGAGCAGCGGATCCTTGGCCAGCTTGTCCATCACAGACCTCGTCGTGGATCCTTCGATCACGTGGATCTTTAGTAAGTCAATCACAACCTGAAAAGATAAAAGCAAATCAGATGATATACAAACAATAGTGGGTGAAGTACACGCATCCACATGTGTACATGTGTGTGTATATGTTTACTTGTTTACTACATTTTGCTATTATTCGTCACATTAAAAATAAAAAGTACCTCAGCTTTGACTTGAGCATTGTTATTTTCATCAATTAAAGCTGGAGTTACTAACGGAAACGAAGTAAATTCAGCAAATTTGACACCCGAATGTCTATATTGCACTATGTGTCATATCTTCATAGTTCATGGTACTTTCTTTATCAGCATTATTATACCGGTATGCGGTATATAGTACGAACTTTATGGCACAATATAGTTCGTCGTCTGCTATTACGACAAAATAACAGAGGCAAAATACAAATTATTCTCAGAGTTAAGTAGACCTACCTCTTGTGATTTTGTGGCGGAGATCACTTCTGACAGATTGAGCATATATTATCTCAGATGCCCTGCAACATTAAACACGGAATGCGGCTTGAAAAACAAGGGAGTGGAAATTATGTGAAACATCTGCTCATTGGAAATAATACGTTGTTGAATGCGTTCCTTGAAAAACAATCGGGAACCACACGAATTTCGACTTTTAAAAAACAACATTAGGTCATACGTTTAAAGCTCTAGTCAACTGGCAAAATACGCGGGACATGGGATCCCCAGAATGCAACTCTGGTCCCTGGACATTCCGCAATGACATATCACCCCAAATCCACAGTTATCAGCCAATATAATACTACAATATATGCGTTTCATACCCATTGCCGCATTAAGAGCAAGTTCCCAAATCATATAAAGACTATATACTTGAGCGACATTTATTCATGAGTAAATAATTCACCAATTCTCTCATGTGGGTTCTGTGTTGAATCACAAAATGGTTGTGTTACCATGGATGTCTAGAAACAGTTATGTTGACCCCTACGCATATTGACAGTGAGAGCTTTCCCAGCAAACACGGCACACTCACCAAATGTTGGTTTAATAATGCCCAACGTCGCAGACGTTGGTTCAACATTAAAATAGCATTGGGCAAATGTCTCGTTGAAGTAGTATATTGTAATCAGTTCAGTCGCTGATATTAATGCTGTCAACCTGTACTCGTAGGCTACTGTAGGCCTACACTTGACGTCCCACGCATGCCCATTTTGCAGTTGAATAGATCTTTAAGAGCAGCCTGTGACTGCTCTTAAACGCTGAGATTTGTCTGGGCTCGCGACCGTCCTAATTATTAATGCTACTTCATTCTTGCTAATTTATGCCTTCATATTACCACCATATATAACAATATCACCAACATATTAACTAAAAAAAACCATTCATCAACATTCGTCATCAGCATTAGAAAGCACCACAATGCCCAATTCAACTCAGCATGAAATATATGATAAAACATTTGCCACAATTAGTTATACTGTAATGCGAAGCCAAAAGGCAGTATCTGCTGACTTTTTAAGTAAGCAGATACCGCCTTTTGGTTTTGATATAATTGCATAGGAATTTACCACTGTTACTTTCTGCAGATAGTTCCTGATATTTGTGGAATTCACTGGATAAATAATTTGTGTTTGATATTTTCAGAGCTCTACTGACAATACAATAAAATGTGACAGTTTTCATTTTCCTTCTTTGTGGACATGAATTGTTGCATGTGCGTGTGTACATGACGGATGCATGTTTAAATGACGGATGCATGTGTAGATGACAGTTGCATGTGTACATTACTAATGCATTTGTACATGACTAATGCATTTGTACATGACTAATGCATGTGTACATGACTAATGCATGTGCATATGAAAGTGCATGTGTACATCATGGTATCCATGCATCACGGATATATGTGTACACCACGGATGCATGTGTATACACGACTTAAGCATGATTGTGTACATCATAGATGTATGTGTACATCACAGACGCATGTAAACACCACGGATGCATGTGTATATGACTAATGCAAGTATACATGGCGGATGCATGTGTATATGGAGGATGCATGTGTACAACTTGGATGTATGTGTACATCATGGATGCATGTGTACATCTCCGATGTATGAGTACACCACGGATGCATGTGTATATGACTGATACATGTGTACACCACGGATGTATGTGTGTATGACGTAATATGTTTCCCTACACGTTTGGTAATCACGCTGTCTCATGTATTACCAAATACTCTTTTAATGTAAGGTTTAAACCAATTTATATGATGAGCCATGCAATTTGTAAGGAAACATCAACACACCACTTATCTCCTGAAACATGTTTTTTGTCAAAAGACACAATATTAAAATATTTAAAAACCATCATGACGGTGCATCACTGCCATTTCAAATATCAGACTCATGTTGGACCTAATTGGTGACGTTTGTGTCATCGGGCAAGGCACTATATCCTCACATTCAAAGAAGTTCAGTCACTCCTGTACAAAGGCAAATGTTCAATAACGCGAATACGATCAGCAGAGCGCTAATAACGTTGTAATTACAGTGCATTAAAATCACCCAGCCAAACAAGATGTTTTCGCTTGATTTGTTGTGTTCGAATCCTAAACACAACAGCGCATGAAGCAATTAAACAAGGACACTGTTTGGTGTGGTACATTATATGATAGAAATGAATATTAGCTTCAATATTGGTGTAAAGCTCTGAATTGAATTTAGGGTATTTGAAGAAGCGTACTTTTCCAAGAATGTATGTACTTCACAGTGGTGCAACAGGACATAAAACATGTCATCGAATACACGATTGCCACGATTGTACTGTAAACTGCAAAAAACACACGAATATAACACAAAGTATCGGTTATAATTTTATGGTACATAGCAGTTTAAAATCAAGAAATAAAGCTAAAAAACGAATTGTTTTGAGATTACAAATATTTCCTGCTATACATGTTGTTAAATAATAGGAACACGTTTAAAAGTAAGTAATAAACACTGATAAATTGAACAAAATCCAAAACGAGAACAATTTTATTTAATTTAGCTGGACAATGTTATTGTACTCACTATGTGTCGAAACTAATCACTAGACAGTGTTCTTCAGGTTTAAACTGTTCAGCCATACACACAGACATGTTACTCAGAACTTTGTAACGAGGACACGTAATATCGGCCATTTTGAGATGTCTGAAACATTCAAGCAGTCATTAACCCTTACAGCGAGGGGATCGACTTTGTGCCGTAAACTGCAATACAAAAAAAACGAATATAATACTACACATTTAAAAAAAACTTATTTTTTTAGAAAAGTTGCCCAGACATTTGCTGAATACCCTGATAAAATGTCCTCAAAAGTCCCGATCAAGAATTTTTATTTTTTTCAATTGGCCGCATCCCAATTTACGAAAACTATTATATGAGCATATTATTGATAATATTGAACGTAGAAAAACAAAGTGTCTAAGCATAACATAATTTAATTTTCCATCACTTGGAACTAATATAAGACTCCTTTTGTCAATTTTAGTTGATGATATATACCGTTTATCCCACAATTTATTTGGTAGTGATGGGAAAATATGTCCAAAAAACACTTTGGCTAATTTTGAATATTGAAATATCCTAAACAAACAAGAAAAAGTAATTTTGTGATACCACATAGGATTGATACAAGACCTGAAATTGCAATAAAATAAATAATAGATCACCACAGTTCTTGATTGTATATTTGTTTGCATATGACAGTGCTTTGATATCCGATATCATAGGTGTTGGAGTTGCGATACATACCATTATTTTCTTCTGAACAAACAGCTACCTGAATGCATTTACAAAGTAGCTAATCATGATCTATTTCGTTTTTAAGATACCCAAACCTTTGAGAAAATGAGATAATAAACATGATAAAGCACCCAATACACAATACAATACATTACTAATACGGTGATGGCAAATTTGGTGACTGGGGGTGTGGTAGTGGTTATACCCATGAAACATGACTAGCCAATGTATTAGAAATCAATGTAGATAGTGTGGATAGCCATAAAAACGATACCTTCTCGAAACTGTGTGACCATCTTGATAACTGTGAAGAATGTCAGTTTCCACTGTCTCAGCCACATAAATTCCTTGAAACTTGTTTCTCAAAACATTTTCGGAATAACTTAAGTGACAACTATGGTACCGAAAGGATCATCACTATAGTCAGATTCACATTAATTTCATCAACTAAGGTGAAGGAATTTCACGGATTTCTCGATCAGTCAATACTAGACCAATTGTCATGAATTTTTACACACAGTTTTTTTCATTTTGCCGCGACTACGCTGATTTATTTCCTACTTGTCAAATGGTCTAACTTTTGAACTATACAATATTTCTCAATAAATTGTCAGGGTAGTTTCCCCATAAATTGAAAATAGTGCCTGTAAAATGTCATGACATGTGGTTGAGAATTGACTGAGAAATCGGCGAGAATCATACACCACGGTTAATGGGAATCCGACTACAGTCATCAAAGAAAATACACCATATGCACATTCTAAGACGGTGGTAACAAAATTCTACGAGCAAGATAAGACGAGACTTAAGTCTTTCTTAAAAATCAATGAAGATGATATTAACTATTACATGCATGTCAAATTATTCTACTTTTTCAGAACTTGAGAAAGTGATGTCATCCCATCGTCACTCAAGATATTGCTTGAGGGTATCATAAAAAGTAAAATGGGGGGCTCAGTGGCACGTGAAAGATGCAGAATAGTAATAACGCATAGTTTGCTTTCTGCTGTATGGCCAAGGTCATAAATCTCAACTATGTTATTAGCCAACTATGTTACTGTGTACATAAATACTATGCAATAGTCACGCCAATTTATTGATATATTAAGTAGTCTGATGTTTGAAGATAATTACAGAGAAGTGCAACAGGAATATGTATATGATTTATTTATGACTTATCTGTTGATCTTGTAAACTTTGTGTTTGATAATGCAGATGTCAATGTGCAAACCTTGACTGGATTAGGTAGATGGCATGCACTTGGGAGGTATTGCGCGTGTCTCTCCATCAAATAAAAATTCTTATGAAATGGTAGTTGTCCGGTGCACCGAAATTAGATCTTTCGTTCAGGTTGGAATATTTGCACAGATCTCGATCAAAGCCTACAAAAAGTCTCAAGTTTCTGTTTTGAAGCAGTGTCTTTTTGACCCCCATTGGAATACCTAAGCCTTGTATTCTAAAGTTGACTTTTTCACTTGACAGTCTCTGGCTAGCCATTTCGATGTGCATACCTGTTGGTGTCACTTGTCACTCCGGGACTGGTTTCATGCAAATGACAGTCAACGGGAAGTAAATATGATACAAACAGAATAGACATTACACCTTTCATCGCCCCGGACCCCACTCGACCAATTCACCAGGCACAATTTATTTGGAACTAATCTATGTGCAGACATTTCGTGAGAAGCAACAACTTGGCATAGTGCATGTAGATCTAACATTTGACCAGTCTTTATTTGCAAAGCCTCTGAAACAGTCCACTCCTCATCTGTTCCGAATTCAGACTAGAAGGATTTCATCTTATAATGTCTTATATGGGAACCAGAGGTGTTGTTATGAGGAGAAGTGGCATTGTAGAGTTATGGGAGAGTTTATGAGCCTAAGACTGTGATATACATGATAAATGGTCATGCATATGCTCGCGCCCTTCGTGTTGACCTTTTCAGATCAGCTGCTTTAGTGACTCACATTCTGACCACCACGTGTTGTACTGATCGTGTCAGCCTCAATCACCTTCGTACCTTGCACAAAATGTTACGTCAAGGTCAGTGTGATACAGCTGGTACACAACTGACACAAAACTGACACAACTGACAAAACTTGTATGCCGTATCTGAGATTATTCTAATTCTGCATGCGGCTGCCCACTTGAAGAAGCTCCATAAAGTTGGTTACTTATTGGACATTCAAAACATTGGACATTCAAAACGTAAAGTTGGTTACTTATTGGATATTCGAAACATTGGACATTCGAAATTTGATATTCAGATATTGGTGAAATAAACATATACTGCCTTTTGCATTTATGTCATGCATAGTCAAAAGACAGTATCTACTTACGTGTATCTGCTATATGTAATGCTGGCAAACACAAAACCAAAACGCAGTATCTGAATGTGAATCTGGACCGTTTTTTGATATTGGACATTTGCTATTTGACAATCGCCGTAAAGTTGGTTACTTATTGGATATTCGAAACATTTGACATTCGAAATTTTATTTTCAAATATTGATGAAATAAGCACATACTGCCTTTTGCCGTTATGTCATGCATTGTCAAACGACAGTATCCACTTACTTGTATCAGCTATATGTAACACAAAAAGATACAAAACCAGAACGCAGTATCTGAATGTGAATCTGGACCGTTTTTTGATATTGGACATTCGCTATTTGAAATTCGCCGTAAAGTTGGTTACTTATTGGATATTCGAAACATTGGACATTCGAAATTTTATTTTCAAATATTGATGAAATAAGCACATACTGCCTTTTGCATTTATGTCATGCATAGTCAAAAGACAGTATTTACTCACGTGTATCCGCTATATTTAACACAAAAAGATACAAAACCAAAACGCAGTATCTGAATGTGACTGTTTTTTATATTGGACATTCGCTATTTGACATTCGCCGTGAAGGTGACTACCTTTTGGATATTCGAAACATTGGACATTAAAAATGTAGAAATAAGCACATACGGCCTTTTGCCCTGATGCTATGCAAAGTCAAAATACGTGTAACTGCTATATGTAATGCTGGTAGATACAAAGCCAAAACGCAGTATCTGAATGTGAATCTAGACCGTTTTTTTGATATTGGACATTCACTATTTAACATTCGTCGTGAAGTCAAATGACGGTATCTACTTACTTGTATTTGTTATATGTTACGAAGGCAGATTCAAAACCAAAAAGCAGTATCTGAATGTGAATGTGAACTGTGCTTTGCTATTGGACATTCGCTATTTGACATTCGCGGTGAAGCTGGTTACTTATTGGATATTTGAATCATTGAACATTCAAAATTTGCTATTCAGATATTGTTGAAATTTGCATTTATGTCATACAAAGTTAAAAGACAGTATCTACTTACGTGTATCTGCTATATGTAATGCAGACAGATACAAAACGCAGTATTTGAATGTGAATATCGACTGTTTTTTTTTTATATTGGACATTCGCTATTTGACAATCCGCCTAAAGTTGGTTACTTATTGGATATTCGAAACATTCAATATTCAAATTTGATATTAAGATATTGGCGAAATAGTAAAGGCTACATACTGCATTTTGCCTTGATGCTATGCATATTGGAAATACGGTATCCACTTACTTGTATTTTCTATATGTTAGACAAGAAGATACTGAACCAATCGCTATATGTAACACAAAAAGATACAAAACCAAAACGCAGTATCTGAATGTGAATCTCGACTGTTTTTTTATATTGGACATTCGCTATTTGACATTCGCCGTGAAGTTGGCTACTTATTGGATATTCGCATGTTGGGCCAACGTCGTAGACGGTGGACCAACATTGGCTCAACATAGGATCAACATAGGACCAACGTATTGTGCCGGCTGGGTTTGTAATGTCAGCATCCGATTATGAGAACGATTATGTGTGGAGAGTTCACAGAACAAGGCCGTCTAGAAGGTGAGATGCTATTTTTCTTTCAACGACGTACTTTCTGCAAGTCTCCATTACATAGGTCCGTGAAGTTAGTTACTTATTCCTTATTCCCGTTTCCTTATTCAAAAAAAATAATTAAAAATCGTGGATCATCAAAATTAAGGTACAGGTGCCTGGCGCACACCCATCCAAGGTCATTTATACCGTGACCTTGACCCCGAGATCTCAAGGTCATACAGAAAAAATCGAGGGTAGCCAGAAATTGAAACTAAATGACGTGGAACAGCAAAATTAAGATACAGGTGCCTGGCACCCACCCATTAAATGTCATTTTCTGCGTGACCTTCACCCTGATATCTCAAGGTCATATAGAAAATTGAAGTAAAAAATCAAGGGTAGCCAGAAATTCAACAAAAATACAACATAGATGTTTATTGTTCCAGGTATATTCAATTTTTATTAGCTCTGTAATAATAAAATAGTTTTTTAATATAACATGGGTGTTATAGTCTCACTACCATATACCACTACACCAGAGAGCATCGGTAAACATTAATATTTTTTGTTCAATTTTCATCATGTTCAATTCAGTTTGGCGCCCACCCATCCAAGGTCATTCCCATCGTGACCTGAGATCTCAAGATGTGAAGGTCATACAGAGAAACCTAGAGAAATGATGTCAAAATCAAAGGTGGTGTGATGGGGAAAGTAAAAGTCGTGGATCATCATGAATAAGTGATATTGAGTACCGTGTACTACATGCTATATAAGTAGCGGTGGGACACCCCCTCCCCCCTACCCTCCAAGTTATGACGTGTATGCATATGCACGTGATCAGGTGACTGTGGATGTCTGGAAGCAACCTGTGTACAGCGGCAGTAGGCTACCCATGGTGTATGTACGTTGTGTGTGTAGAAGAAAAAGAGTTCAGAGACAGTAGACGTGCATTTTACACTGTCGTTCTGCTTTATAAGAAAACAACATGATGCTGAAAAAAAACTAAAATGGCTCAGAGCAACATAATTTGGTACTTTTATAATTATGAAAAAAAAGTTTAGATAAACTGCTCACCATTTCAGTTTATTGATTTTTTGTCTCAAATAACGACCAATTTTAATTGCCTGTATGCTACGGATAGAGTTACAGTGTGCCTAGTGGTAAACATGTTAAAGCATCCAGGGCTGGTTTTTTTCACAAAGTCAAGTCATTTTTTAAGGCACATTATTTTGTGAAATTCCAGTCACGGAGCATTTGTTTTACTTATATTTTCGATCACTTTATTATGACGAAAACATCTCAATAGTTTGATTTCTAAAGTTAATGTTTACATATCGATATATAAACAAACTGTATTGTTTGCACGGCCCCGCACAGAGTGGTAGGCCTACAACTAGTCTGCACTCGCCACATCAAAGAATTGCTTATGCCATCGTGTTGCGTCTATCGTCTATTGTCTATCGTCTGTCCACAATTTACAAGAAATGCTTCTCCTCCCTCAGTTCTTATCCGATTTCAATTTTGTTTGGTTTGTTTGAAGAGCTCGTTTCTGTGCATTAAATTTCCTCACAGATTTCAGAAATTTGTATTGTCAATTGATTTATGACCTAAGTAAGACCTAATTTGGGCACTGTCCACAATTCACAAGATAAGCTTCTCCTTTCTCAATTCTTATCTGATTTTAATTTTGTTTGGTTTGTTTGAAAGAGCTTGTGCGTGTGCGTTAAATTTGCCCATGGATTTCAGAAATTTTATTTATTATTTAACGTATGACCTAATTAAGACCTAATTAGGGCACTCTGTCCACAATTCACAATAAATGCTTCTCCTCCCTTAATTTTTATCCGATTTCAATTTTTTCAAGTTTATTTGAGAGAACATAGAACTGCCTCACGGAATTCACAAATTTTAGTTCGTAGTCAACTTGCCCTAATTAAAGATGGGCTTCTGTGTTACTGACACTCTGGTTAGGTTTATGTCCGGCCTTAATAGTATGCGTTAATAGTATGCGTTTCTGTTGCACTTGGATTATTTCTCTCTCATCGAAATAATTAAATAATTTTTTCAATATTGCAATTATGATAAGTGGGCCTTTACAACACTACTTCATATTCATGACATGTTAACATACAGGGAAGGTTTACACCAGTAATAACCATCGACTGTCAGTGATTTCGGACGTCTACCATTTCGGACCTGGTGATTTAGGACGCCTATCGGTGATTTCGGACGGTGATTTTTCGGACGGTGTGCGGTTAAATCAGACGGTGATTTCGGACGGTGTGATGTATAAAAAAACCTCAACAGAGTACACTTTTATATGACTATTCCTGTACTAATATATGACGGTAATTTCGGACGGTGATTTCGGACGGTATTATGCATAAGGAAACCTAATAGGCCTACAGTTCTATAGTCATCTTTTTTTAAATACTTTCGCATATCATTTTAGAAATACAAAAATCAGGGATATACCGGTACAGTTATGATACATATGTACATATATAAAAACGTTGTCATCGTCACATAGGCGTATCATTTTATATGTACAAAATATATTTGGATACATATATTTATATACAATATAATCGAATATGTCATTTTAATTTTTTTATGCACATCACACACCTTTGAGGTCCCACTTCGCAGATCACGAACATACTTTTGTGGCAAAACGGTTTGCCACTCGTTCACTCTCGTCACCGCGGTAAAGATAATTATTTTCACTAAACCAGTTTGTCGTCATGTCCGTCATGGTGATTTTTTTTTAATATAAGCCGTCGCACAGCTCCCCATACATACAATGCAAATACCTTAGTTTTAGGTTTTATTGTGGCAAATCTCACAATGCTATAGGCTTGCACATAATTTTACATAACTATTCATTTTTTACACTCCCAATGCTATAGGCTTGCACATAATTTTATATAACTATTCATCTTTTACACATGTAATGTTGTTTTTGTCCCAAATTACAAATGTGTGAAGATGACAACTTCAGTGGATCTTGTGATGAAAAAATATTTTGGATCTTGTCAATCATGTCAATGGAAAAAATAAAATGTAAGCAAAATTTTTTAATGGCTTAAAAATAATATATACTTTTTTTATTATAATTAATATCATTTCACGACCCTAGTGCTCACGTTATTAACGGAAAATAATACGGAACTATGAAAATTATTTAAGCAATAAATATTCTATTTTGGGATGTTGACTGTGATCATCAGCAGAATAAGGGTTAATTACTTGCTGATAATGCGTGCCGCGATTTAAGACCCTTTACAGTCTGCGTGCTGTAATAAGCCTATCGTAACCCAAGAATATGTTATAATTATACAACACAACACTCCACTTTGTAGTTGATTTTGCAACTGAACCTAATCGGATTTAAAGTAATTCTTAGTCCATGTTAAATTTTAAAACAAATAATTGACGTAGAATACACGTCGTGTTATCATGGTTATGGGGACGCAGAGAGTTAACGATCTGGTGTACATGTATCTGCGTTCACGGCCCGCGCGTCCAGCAAAGGTGCCACACTACTGTGGGCATTTTACCGAAGTACCCGGACAATCTGTTTTGAAAAACGATTTAAAAAGAATGATTTCATTTGGGTCCATAGTCTTACCAAAAAGAAGTTTTCAAAAATGTGTCGCTTACAAATGTGTCTAATTTGTATATTCAAAGTAGCCGCCAGAGGAACAGTGTCGAACGTGAAAATACGTCATAACTTAACCAATCATCATATAAAAACAAATAATGGCTCTACACTTAGGTTTTCGGGTACGGGGAATTCGTTCGTGCCATTACTTTTGTGATTCAAGGTCAAGATCACACAGTGGGTCAAGGTCACAGGTCATTTCAAGCTCTACAAGTCAATAGCTCCGTAACAAATCACCATATAAAGAAAAACAATAACTCTACGCCCGGGTTTTTTTGGTATGTAGAATGTGTTTGAGCCATTTCTTTTGTGATTGAATGTAAAACTCACACACTGGATCAAGGTCATAGGTCATTTAAAACTCTCTAATGTCATATCTCATCAGTAACCAATCATCATATTATAGTGACAAACAATAATATTATTAGTCTGGGAGCCAAGTCCTGTAACGTGTCACTTCGCTTGACCCAAAAAGTGGAAAAGGTCTGAGTTGTTATTATGACAGGAAAATATCCCTAGGACATCATTAGGATGGGTGTAGAACTTTACTGTGGCAGCAAAGTCCCTGAAATGAGGGATGTTCAAGGGTACCCTCAAGCCTAAATACTGCATTTTTTAAAACACCAGTTAATTCAAAACTGAAAGGTTTTAAACAATCTTCAAATCATTGTATATCCTATTTAGCTTTATTACATACAGAATGACATATTACTAAAGTTTTGAAATATTTCAGAAAAACTATACTCACCCTGTACGCGCTGAAAGTCAATATATTCCAAATTAAAAGTAGTTTTGTTCCCCGGATGTAACTTTTCCGTTTTCTGTAAATTTGCATGGTTATGAGCATGCAAATGTATTCTTAGCTCATTTTGGTTCATCACTTTCTTTTTCCCAACATTGTTCCGCAAATCTAAGACGTATTTTATTTTATAAATTATTTTATTTTATTTTTAATTTTAAGTACATATTTGCTACTCACGCTGACGTATTCATCCAATTTGAGCTCTCTCCATCAGCATAATTTTATATATTTCCTTTTTCTTATGTGTCTATTCATTCGTATGATATTACCATAATATAACAAAATAGTATAACCATCATTATTAATTATTTCGAAGATTGAACATGGAGAAGAAAAAGCCAGTAGATAGTTATGCTGTAGGAGATTCAGTAGATAAGAACAATGGCGAGGAAATTAACATCAGCCCTGTGGAATGCAAAGACACTTTCGTCAATGGGCTTATGATGCATAATACACCAACGCAACATCATAGCATGGACAATGACAACTTTTATTTGACACGAGCTACAAGCACACCGATAAAATGTGAAAATATCAAGAGTAAAGTGCATGATCCAAAAAAGAGACGTTATTCTACAGATTCAACTAGTGTACATGTAGTTGAAAATGATGTTAAAGAAAAGCATGGACAAGCATGTACTTGCACGTCATGCATAACAATCATATCAAGCATGGATAGTGATTTTAAAAAAGCAATGACAAGTGATGACGAAATATTCTGGCGAAGAGATGCGGAATGTTCTACAAAAGCCGATAGTGAAAAAAATCACTCATTTGAAATAATTAAAAAAGATTGTAAAAGAACGTATTTAGGCAAAGCCGTCAAAAACAGAACAGCAGATCCAGATGTTGATACACAATCATCAGAAGACACAATCTTATATACTGTCAAAGACCTCATTTCACCTTTAACGGAAGAAATAGAAACACATAAAAGGTATGTTAGTGATCACAAAACGCCAGATATCATTGGTGATGATATTATTCAAAACAATTCAACTGATTCAACTGATTCCAAAAACAGCAGTATCTTATCAGACAAAAGTGAAGATGATTCAGATACAGAAAATATAAATAAAAAGAAAAATCTTGAAAAGACGGACGATCACTGCAGTGTTGCACTTTTTGATGACGACAACGACGACGCGTCCATTGTATGTCATGACGGCAAAGCCCAGAATGAAAATATATCTGGAGATGAAATTACCACTGAAGAAATCAGTATTTTACAAAAGAAATACCGAACACATTCAAATTCAAGTTAACGACAAGAGAGCGGGAAACAATTATACCTACAAGAGAAACAGATTTCATAAGATTAGATAGGAAATGGACTAACTTATTGCAAACCAAAATTTCAGCAATAATCCCATCATGCGTTTTTAAATTTACTTACAATAGATGCAAAAAAAGGAGTTTGCGAAAAAAATGGCTGTTTTCTTCAGTGGCAGATGTGAATGTAAATTCAAAGGCTGTGTTTCATTATTTTTCACAATTGATAAGGAGCCAAATGGCAGTAGCGATGTTGTAGTGTGTGCAAACACCCAGGGAAGTGTTTTCCATGATACAAATGTGAGACATGCAAGACATTGTCGGAAAGATGAAAGAAAATTATATGCAGAAGAGGCAAAAACATCCTGCCCATCTGAAGCATATCACGAAAGATTGCGAAAAGCTCCACCAGATGAAATACAAGCGAACAATTTGAGTGAACCAACAAAAAATTTAGCAACAGTCAGAAAAATACTGTCAGATCACCATCTTTGTGGACGCCTGGACAGAAACATCTTCCTTGAAGTGTGGCTAATAAGTGATATATTTAAATCTGAAGACACGGAGAGTGCAATAATAAAAGGGTATGTGCAGCTGATTGCATGTCAGCCATTTACTTTGCATCTATATATGGAAAGACAATTGAGACTGCTAGCAAACAGGAAAGATGCTGTGTTGTATTTTGATGCCACTGGGTCAGTTGTACGAAAAATAGAAAATCAGAACAGAGTTCTTTATTATCCAGTTCTCCTTAAAACAAAACCTGGGGATCCACCCGTTTCAATTGCTGAAATGGTCACAACAGACCACACAACTGCTAACATTCAATGTTTTTTGCTGAAACTTGTGAGAGATGTTTGTCGGATTACAAAGCGATTCGATGGGCCAATAAGGATAGAAGTTGATATGAGCTGGGCTCTCCTTCATGCTGCCTGTCGCAGTCTGAGTGGATTAAAGTTAGACTGGTATTTAAAAGAAGCCTGGGAGTTTGTAATAAATAAAGACAAGCAGTGGCGAGTGTGTACAGTACATATTTGCGCTGCACATATGATACACTTGGTCTCAATAAAACTTCGATATGTCAAATGGAAGAGTCTGAGAGTATACACAATGTATTGTTCTGCTCGCCTGCAAAATTGCAAAACAATAAAAAAAGCAGGTTCACTGTTCAAAAATATGTGTATTGCTTTTGGCAGCCCATGCTCTACAACAGATGTAGAAGAAGCTGTTGATTGTCTACACAAGGAAATAAAGAAAGATATATCATCATTGCCAAAATGTGAAGAAAATACACTTTTTGAGACAGAACAAATAAATGAATTTGACACTTACAGTGAGTTACAAGAAAATCGCACTATAAAATCTCGATCTGCATTTCACCAATATTTCACAAAAATTCGCGACAGTACAACAGATATCACTAAAGTTGATGAAAAGAAGAAGGTTACTTCTTCAAAACGTACATACTACCAGTCACCCACTGATCTCGTGTTAGCACAGCTGAGGCACGGCAGGAGTGTGAGCAGAACCTCTGAGCCTGACGTTAGCTCAATACATAAAAAAATCTGCCTCAAAAATATCCTACAGCGAGACAAAACAAGTGAAATAAGTGACAATAATGAAGAAATGCTTCCTGACATAAAACAACAAAACAAAGTCGATACTAAAACAACAACACACGACTATAACTCAAACAAAACAGCCTTAACTAAACAGATGGACTCACTTGGCTAAAATGTCTAACATATGTCCAACACCAGAAAGAGATGAGCATGGAATTGTGAATGAAAATGACGGTTCATCGTTCACATTTTCAACACCTAACTCGTCACCATGGGGTGGTGTTTATTTCCCAAAAGAAAATGAACCAAAATTAAAAATACAGATGGTTAACACCTGTACTATTGATAATATGCTGTACATGTTGTACATTATAACAAGTCTTAGACCAGATTTAAGAACTGAAATAACCAACTACAGCAAACAAAGTGTGTCAACTGATAAAATACTGTGGTGTTTGAACCTTTTCTGTATCGGAGAATGGGATCAAGGAAAAGGATACTGGCTGGAGAATCTTTGTCAGCTGAAAAAAAAACAGGAAATAAATTTGACGGAAATGGCACAGAAGACGTGAGAATAATTTCCTTCATAGATGCCATACAGGAGAGAACATGGATTTCCACATGCTCCGAAGAGAATTGTCCAAAGAAGCGTAAAATGAGGCGTAACAGAAATATAACATTGAAGTGAGTGTTTCATAAAGAATGTTCCGTAGTCATAACATAACAATTTAGAATTGCCCAGGATAACTTATATAATAATCGTCTATGAACAAGTATATAGAGAATATAACTATTCATTTACATTAATTGTTATTGAATATTTTTTCACATATTTGTTTTTTATCGTTATCTAATACATAACAGACAGAGATAATCTTGGAAATTATTTTATGACAAAGGCAGGGCATTCTCGTAAATTTGGAGATATATTAGTAATTACAATATACACAGTATTGACGTTGATAAAATAAAGTGATGTATTATTCTACTAATTACATCGAAATTTTGAACTTATCACGCTGTATATGTATTGACGTTTTCTTTTCAGCGCGGACCCCTCTTCAAACAATGTCTCCCTTCAAGACCTGGTTAATTTATCTGAAGATACATTTAGTAGAACCACTTGTGATGTTGAGGTGGCCGAAGGTGCAAGCCAGAAATCTGTTGTCACACGGACCTACAACGAGCAAAATCAACTAGTTGATACGCGGTAGGCTGCTTACTTAAGATGCTATAACTTATATGAGTAGATTGCTTTCATGATAATAATAGGCATTATTTTAATACTATCTTAGTACTATCTTAAAATTAATCTTGTTTTTGCTTTATTTCTGTTTTATTTCATTTATATTTTAATGTACATTTTAAACAAGATTTCACATCCCATGGGAACATACTATATTATGAATTAACCTCAAGAGCCAAGATTTTAAAGTGTGTGGCCCGAGCACTAGGGGCGCTGCCGTCATAGTAGGCCACCCGTTTGTCAAAGTTTCAATCCAGTTCAAAATTGGTAATCAATGCATGTACACATGTGGATTTAGCATAAATGCGAATTTGGTAAAGGAAGGTAGTGTTCGCATAAATGTGAAATTGGTAAAGGAAGAGTTATATGGTTCTTTCCGCTTCTGGTGAATTAAACAAAATACAGGAATGTTGTAATTATTGTGTGGACAATTTGCAAGCACACATTGTTTCTTCGTGCGTGATATGAGGTATAACTGTGTTGTTAGATTTTCGGATAGATACAGAGGGTAATAAGGATGTGGGCCTTTTCTGGGAATGGGCGCAAGAATATTCAGGGAGATCTGGACAATCTGGGCCTTTTTTAGCCACAAGGGAGCGTAGCTCAAAACAGAGGAAGTCAGCATAATATTATCATTTTCAGACCTGGTTTTCTGAACAGGACAGTTTAGGCTCAATTATTGTGTGTCACATAGGGGGGGATAGTAGGTAGGGACGAAAGTGGTGAAATCGGCCCTTAGAATGTTGCCATCATACATGTGTGTCAATGGGACTGGCATTAAGGGTTGTGAGACCTCATGCCTATACGACCACCAGTTGCCGTAAATTATGACGTTGGTATAGAAACTTAAAACAGTTAAACAGGTTAATCGTCACAACCTAAGTACAGATTATTCATTTTTCATTGATGCATTTTATTTTTATATTGAAGCACAAGATATCTTTGCCCTGGACTGCGACAAAGCTCAGAAGCTAACTTCACAAAACCACCGCCTTTCATTATAATAAAAGTAGAGGCTGATGGCATGAGGAAATGACTAGAATTGAATATTCTTCCCGATACAGTACGTATATATGGCACAAGGTGAGTGTCGATTATTTAACATTATCGTGAAGGACATTGGCCATCATTGGACATTATAAAAACACCAGTTCTGTGAGATGCTGAAAATAATTCGTAGTTTTATCACGCAAATAATTACATTGCTCAGAAAAATCATGTACAATATTTTATATTAAGACATGACCAAAAATAATTATTCGGGAAATGTTACTAACCATGTGTTTATGTGGATCGTGGCTGGGGCTCAAGTGCAGTGGTTAATGCTGTCTGCCTGGAAAATTTGGAGATCATGAGCTCGTCCCCCGTTCTCGCATTCATGATAAAAACAAATGTTTCTTACCCGCCCCCTCACGAGGATCCAATATTGCGAGAAGCTTTTGTGACCGAGCGGTAGCGCGCTTGGCCTCAGACTGACAGGGCTCGAATTTAGAATTTTTTATATGGAAGTGTTATCTTATTCATTCATTCGTTCATTCTTGTACATGTATTCATTCAGTCATAGCGGTGATATTGTTTTAAATGTGTAACTTTTAAACTATTGTTTTACTTGAAATTCATTGTAGGCATATTGGTTAACTAAATTATGCTTGAATACCCATTGCATAAAATAAAAACTTTATGGCGTTTTAAAAATTGATTTGTGAAATTTTGGGATCTATATTTTTGTTTAATTGCGCTTATTAAGAAGAACCCAACCTATTTTGATCTGCAGCAAAAAATAGCTTAATTAAAACCAAACATATTGTCAACACCCCTCTTTTCAATTGAAATTAAAACTATTTCCCTACCCCTGTAAATTCTGGATGTGGGTATACAGGTATAGCTTGTGTGAGAAAATATATTTTTTATGCAGAAAAATGATATCATTATAAATGGATATAATACAATAATAGCGTACTCGGCCTCAGACCACCAGAGGTAGAATTTTGAATCCTTTGTCTAGATGGCAGTGTCATCCCACCATCCTCTAGAAGTCCAGTTTAGCCTATATGTGTACTAAGGTGGCCTAAAACCCTATTCATTGATTCATTCGTTCATTGATTGATTCATTCTTTCATTGATTCATTCATTGATTGATTCATTCATTCATTCACTCATTCAATTATTCATTCACAATGATATTATTTGTTTAATGTGAGGCTTACATTTCTTATGTTTACATTAACACATTACAATGGCGAGTTTGTAAAATGTCAATGTCACTGTAAATTTAAAACTGCTACTGTCGTATTTATATTATGGGTGATCCTTCAGAATTTTCTTTTCAGATTTATACCCTTCGGTATATCTTCAATGGTGAACGGCCATTGTACGTGTCAAATTAAATACATAACAACAACATCACAATGGTACCTCTACGATGGGTTGGCGACGGACAGAGTTAGGCCGATCCCCATAGGCGAACTCGATTTTACCAATGCTGACCATTTGGTTCTGATGAAAAAATGACTGAATATGTCTAGATAATCAAATGACATAATATAAGACCGAGGCTATTGACAAAGTGACCCTGTCAATACTGCACTTTCAACTGCAGCTGTTGACAGGGTGACCCTGTCAATATTAACCATATAACACACAATTGACACTGTCACCTTGTCAATGGTGACATTGCTGTATTAGCAAACACTGCTACATTTGTGCATAATTGATAAAGGTGACCCTGTCAGCAGTGCATCACAATTAGTGAACAAAAACCGATCAGGAGCTAATAAATGCAACCAATCAGAATCTGTCTTCCATCGTTGTATTCAAGTTTTCGCATTTCTCTAGATTATTTTTCAGGATCGAGGGCATTATAATCCTAATACACAAAACATGGCCAGTGAAAAATATCAAACATTATCGTAGAATTACTCTGCTGAGTGCGCTAGGAACATTTTCAACTATAATAATATATAATTGATTAAACTATTGCTCCGACATTTACCATATTATCCACAATAAATGGCATCGACCAAAGATCATATAATCATCGCCTGTGTAAGGTGTGTAATGTCTTGGGCGCTGACTATTATTTTCTTTTGGTATGTAAGACATCAAGCGATTTCAAACATGCATGTATTATATAAATTGTAAAATTTTCAAAGACTATGTTTAAGATGAAAAATGAACTATAACTACTTTAGGTATCGGTATCGATATGATGGGTACCGATGTGTCAAATGGATATACGAGTCGTGGATGTCATATTGTTGAACGTAGCATGATAACACAGTAAAGGCAAGTAAATACGTAAAAAACAGCCCAGATTCACATTCAGATACTGCGTTTTGGTTTTGTATCTTCTTGTGTTACATATAGCAAATACAACTAAGTAGATACCGTCCTTTGAATATGCATAGCATCAAGGTATTGTATCTTTTTGTGTTACATACTGTAGATACTGTCGTTTGACTATGCATGACATAAATGCAAAAGGCAGTATATGTTTATTTCACCAATACCTGAATATCAAATTTACGGCGAATGTCAAATAGCGAATGTCCAATATCAAAAAACTGTCCAGATTCACATTCAGATACTGCCTTTTGGTTTTGTATGTTTTTGTGTTACATATAGCTGATACAAGTAAGTAGATACTGTCGTTTGACTATGCATGACATAAATGCAAAAGGCACAATATGTTTATTTCACCATTACCTGAATAGCAAATTTCGAATGTCCAATGTTTTGAATATACAATAAGTAGCCAACTTTACGGCTGTTGAATAGCGAATGTCCAATTTCAAAAATAGTCGAGATTCACATTCAGATTCTGCGTTTTGGTTTTGTATCTTTTTGTGTTACATATAGCTGATACAAGTAGGTAGATACTGTCTTTTGACTATGCATGTTATAATTTGTTATATTTGGCGAATGTCAAATAGCGAATGTCCAATATAAAAAACGTTCCAGATTCACATTCAGATATTGCGTTTTGGTTTTATATTTGTCAGCATTTCATATATCAGATACACGTAAGTAGATACTGTCTTTTGACTTAGCATATCATCAGGACAAAAGTCTGTATGTGCTTATTTAAAAAAATATTTGAATTTCAAATTTTGAATGTTGAATGTTTCGAATATCCAATAAGTAGCCAACTTCACGGCGAATATCAAATAGCGAATGTCCAATATAAAAAAAACAGTCCGGATTCACATTCAGATACTGCGTTCTGGTTTTGTATCTTTTTGTGTTACATATAGCTGATACAAGTAAGTAGATATTGTCTTTTGACTATGCATAGCAACAAGGCAAAAGGCCGTATGTGGTTATTTGAAAAAGATCTGAATGTCAAATTTTTGAATATTGAATGCTTCGAATATCCATTAAGTGACCAACTTCACGGCGAATGGCAAATAGTGAATGTCCAATATCAAAAACAGTCCGGATTCACACTCAGATACTGCGTTTTGGTTTTGGGTTTGCCAGCATTACATATAGCAGATACACGTAAGTAGATACTGTCTTTTGACTATGCATGACATAAAGGCAAAAGGCAGTATGTGCTTATTCCATCAATATTTGAATATCAAATTTCGAATGTCCAATGTTTTGAATATCCAATAAGTAGCCAACTTTACGGCGAATGTCAAATAGCGAATGTCCAATTTCAAAAATATAGATTCACATTCAGATACTGCGTTCTGGTTTTGTATCTTTTTGTGTTACATATGGCTGATACAAGTAAGTAGATACTGTCATTTGACTATGCATGACATAAATGCAAAAGGCAGTATATGTTTATTTCACCAATATCTGAATATCAAATTTCGAATGTCCAATGTTTCGAATATCCAATAAGTAACCAACTTTACGTTTTGAATGTCCAATGTTTTGAATGTCCAATAAGTAACCAACTTTATGGAGCTCATCTCAATCATCTCACCATCCTCAAGAGGTTCTCCTGGCCCAGTTTAGCCTATCTGTGCACAAAGGTGGCCTAAAGCCCGATTCATTTCATTTTTTACTTATTTCATGAAAATGGAGTCTCTCAAAAATACTCCAGCCCGTCGTCCTCCCCCCCCCCCCGCAGATTGAATGGTGGCACCTTTATTGTATACAGACCTGCATGAGCGAACAGCAGCAACTGATCACTTGAGAAGTAAGGTTTTACTGCTATTTGCTCTTGCACAGCAGTATAACAGCGCTTGTGTGTGTCCAATAGGCCATATTAATTTGTCTTAACTCTTAAAGTGCTCAATTAAATAGGCTCCTAATTAAATTTTCACTTGAAGATGTGACTCGCTGCCGCGACCCATAACCTCAAGTAAGTGAAATTACTCATATTTGTTTACCTTGAGACAACACATTAACGAATCTTGATATATAACCATTCATTTCACTCCCCAAAAACAGTGATGTGATCGTATATTAAAACAGATTAAAAACGACTATATAGTCGTGTTTAGCGGTGTGAGGGTTAACAGTTGACACGATACGTTGACCCGACGTTGTTTCAATGTTGGTCCAACATTGAAGCAACATTGGGTCGCGTTACTGCTGTTTGACATTGCACGACAAATTAAAAATATTTCTTTTTCAATAGTAAAACATTTGTATAACATTTGTAAAATGAAAATTGTTGGACCAACGAAGAAGACGTTGGGCCGACGTACAATTGTTTTGTGTTTACTAACTGGGACTTAGCGCCAAACGCTGTTGTCACTGTCATCGATATGTTACTTGTATGACAGTTGACACTGCCACACGTCTGGACCCAAATGCTCTAGGGAAAAAATGACCACAATATCAAGACATTTTTTTTCTTTTATATTACCGACCTTGGCAAATCCGACTCTTTTAGTTGTTATTATTTCATTTTTTATTTTCTCCTTTGACAATATAGCAACTTTCAAGCGTCACTTCTTCACAGTGTCAGTCTATTCACCCCTGAAAAATGCTCGGATGAGCTACAGGTAATGTTTAGCAAAGCTCAACATGGTTTGCCAGTTAGCAATACGTTGTCTGATATATGAGCCCAACGTTGAAATAACATTTAGCCAGCATTACATTTTTTAAACACACGCCTCCCTCCACCCCGCATCTCACACACAGCTTTATGTTCCTGGCAAGGACGCACCCGGATTAGAGAGGACTTGTCATTTTAGCGGAGAATTCAGCAAATTACCGACGGGATCGTTTGCCAATATCAATAATTACCAATACGCTATCAAACTGCGAATATGATCTGGAAAACTATGAGTCGCATCTTGGTGCAAAGACAAATAGCAGTAACTGCTTACTTTTCAAGTAAACAGTTTCTGTTGTTTGCCTTCGCACTGCAGGCACTATTATATACCTATAAACACAAGGATATGGATCTGTCTGTAGTCGAGTTGTAAAGTACGGAGCGGTGAAACATTGTAGTAACTTCTAGAGCGTGAGACACTGCAGCATACCCGATATCAATGTTGTAAGGGTGGAGACTTTTATTTTAAAAATCAGCTCTTCGCATACTGAACGAGCAAGAGGGCTGTAGAATACAATCCTTAAAATTGGTATAGGTCTGGAGAGCACTACACTCTCTACATGTGGAAGTTCAGTACTGGACTCATTCGAAATCGTGCAGGTATTCTAGAATTATCATTTTTGTTCTTTTTTTTGATGTGTTGACAATTTCTGGTTAACACAGTACCAAACAACTGAAAATAGACTTTGGTATAGAGTTGCAATAAATCGTTTTACAGTAAATGCAATATTCAGTCAATAATATTCATTCAACCAAGTCTTTCAATCTCTCAATGATAACACATTATTTGCACTTTCGACACCGATATACTCTCGACTCTCCACCACACCATAAAATCAATTTTCTTCGAGATGGAGGTGAATGTTGGAGCACACCTGGTGCTGGTTGTGCTGATGGCATCACTCGTCCTGACAAAGACAGACACAGTAGAATACGAGGACGTCCGAGTGCTGACCACGGAGAGCGAGACGTGCGCGGATCACTCTGGAGTGGCGATGCAGCTGGTGTTGGCCTGCAGGAACAGCTCTTGGATCCAAGTTCACTCCAACGGCTCCACCATCAGCAGTCACTGCGACCAAGGAGCGCCTTGCTGCGTGGGGGACGAGTACGAGACCCCGATCCACAACGTGACCCATCTGGGCCAGAGACACTGGGATCACATACTCAGCCTCTGTAACAACATGTCCTCTTGCAGCTTTGAGATGCTGGAGATCAGGAAGTTCCCGGTCCTTGGCCACTGCATACACTTCCCCTACTGCGAGATCGTCACCTACTCTTGCATTAGTGAGTTACTTTTTATCTATTTTTGTGATCCCAGTAAACACAAACATTTGTATAACATTTGTAAAATGTTGGTCCAACGTCGAAGACGTTGGGCCGACACTGTACAAATGTTATACAAATGTTTTGTGTCTGCTGGGTAGCTCTGGCTCATTCGCCAAGTATTAAGCGAAACTTAATATAAGTTATATATTTAACTTCATGTAGGCATACTCCATCAACACGACTAAATGACACAAATAATAATATTTCAATATCTAGTTATCTACAATATTATATAGACTGCCTGTTGGCATTGTAAAAAGCTCACACTTATTTAGAGGCTTTATTATAATTATTATAATGGCATGATGGTGTTGTAATGATAACATACGCCAAAGAAACTAATTGAAGGTACACATATACATAATGCTATTATGTCATTAGACAAGCGATATTAATTTTCATATTCCCTGTCGGTCAGTCCCATGCATGCTGTCTATCGGGATCCTTGCGTAGGAAAGATGTTTCATGTAAGCTGCCCAGTAAGCACCTCACATTGACCATATGCTGGTTTAATAATGGTCCAGTGCTGCATCCGATGGGTTGACATTAAGCCAGCATACGGTCAATGTTCATGGTCTGCTATAGGTTAAACACACCTTTCATTCCCAGTAGGAGTGATTTGCTTAGCTAATAAAAAACAATACGATTATAGTCGTGCCTAGTGCTTAAACATGTTAACCCTTAGAGCACTGATGTCGTCATGCAGTGTTTTTTTTATTCCCTGTAAGCCCGCTGATAACCAGTTGTTATAAGTAAAATATGCCTTCAATCTTGAAAAACTTATACATGTTGGAATTTAAATTTCGCAAATCACACAAATTTGAAGTTGTGGATCGCGGTAGCGAGACACAACTTCAAGTGACTGAAAATTTAAATTGAATAGCTCAGTGATCTAAGGGTTAAAAAGTAAAATGCAGAGGTATTGTACGTCAGCTGACATTAAGCAAGCATACGGCCCATAGCTATGGTCTACTATAGGTCAAACACACCTTTCATTTCCAGTAAGGGTGATTTGATCAGCTAATAAAAAAACAATACGTTTATAGTCTTATATCGCTTAACATATTAAAAGGTACAATGCAGAGGGATTATTTCTTTCAGGGAGACAAGTGATAGAAGATGACGAGTACCAATCTGTATCCACAGCATTTGTTCTGTCATTGCCAAGTAAGTCTAATACTGCTCTCAAAGCCAAAATACAGCATATGCTTGCTTGTAAAGTAAGCAGATACTGCGTTTTGGCTTTGCACGGCAGTATACTTTTTAGGAGCAGATATATACTAATTTATCAATACTATTAACCTTTAAATACTGACCATGCCAGTGTTTCTGAGATATTATTCGCAAATAGTGTGTAACCAGTGTTTAATCCCACCACGCTGAAATATCTGTATAAACCATGCAGACCAAAGGTCTTTTTTCAATTTGAAATCATCATAAGTGACTAGTTAGCTTTTTCCGCTTCATTTGAATACCAATGTTATGGGTCTGCGGCCATTATATTTTTTTTACTCTTTTAGTGCGGGACCGTTTATGTACGTCAGAATCATTCTGATGTCCACATACGTCAGATTCTGACGTGTAAAGCTAAAAGGGTTAAACCTGAAAGATGTGCAACCCATCTGCACGTAATCAGTCGCATCCTGCAGAAATGCCAAAAAGTACCATTTACATTTTTTTGTTTTATTGAAAAAAGTATTAAATATTACAGTCTAGTTGTCTGCATTGTAAATGGTGCTGATCTAGAATGATATGCTGAAAATTACATTTAAAATCGTGGTGGATTATGCTTGCTGGAGTATACAAGTATATATGTATAAAAAGCAAGAAATTGAAGCCATAATTACGATCAATCATTCTGATTATATTTATTATTTATTTATTTAATTTTTGGGTGTAAAGCATAGTAAATTTGACCTTTTTGACAAACCATCTACATGCAGCTAGCCCCCATACAACGTTACAATATGTCCCACTATACATTTATAATAGTTTCAGATGTACTGTTGGATACAAACGTATTACGTAATTTTAAAGCTCTAAAAAAGGTGTACAAATATCAGCAAAAACATCAACTTTAAACACGTTCTTGATGTAGAAAAAACATAACTTTGGTTTAATTAAAGTTATAGCTGACAGTTTCAAATAGTGCATCTGTTTTCTTTTATTATTGTATTTTCTTGTACATGTAGGCGCCTTAGCTCTGCACAGTTTTAATACTGGACCATAATATCAGAAATACATAATGCAGTATTTTGATAATATGCATGGGGGTTAACACGTTTCTGCAATCAGGCTCACAGATACCAAAGATAAAATGAAAAGTGTCTCAATGAAAATGTACAGTTTTTGTATAATGAATAGTTCTATTACAGTACATGTATAGGCCTATCATTGGATGCAAAACGATTTTTTTCCTTGATAATACACACATAAATTACCATTATGCGTTTATCATGTATAATTTTATACCATGTATATAGCCATAAATGCATAATACTGTACACTGTATTTTTGATATAGTCATTATAATTAATTAACCATATTAAGCCTAAACGTATGAGATAATTTTAATAGCACTGCAAACAATTTGGCATACAGTAACATCTAGTATATCTACCATTAATTATCACTTAACGTCATATCTATAATCTGTATTGACATGGGACAATGGTATCTGAGCACGTCTGAACTGTAGGCCAATAATCATGATACTAATTTAATGACATTATCTGTATTGTGCCAAACCTAATTATTGTAAGAGACTCGATGACCCACTTTTCCTAAGAATACAATCCCATGACGACTGCACGTCCACCATGCTATATTGTTAGCATTATTCATCGGTGCAATTATTAATACGATTAGGAAGATAAATTAAATGTGATGTTTTTCAGTTGCGACATTAACCACACAATCCGATTTCGCTATTTTTGTTTTTTGCTGGCACTTTAACCCATTCAGGCTTGAATTTGCCATTGTCATCTTCATCCACTACAAGCCGCTAATTGCTGTCGCAATACTCGACTTGAAGTGAATGAAGATGACTTGAAGTGGGTGGCTAATAAAAAAAATATCGTTATTATTAAAGCAGTTCCATGAAATTTTTTGTTCTAAAACCCTTATTTTTTGAAAAATTAAATCTGTTTTCAGGGATTCAAAATGATGCCGTTATGCATCGTAAGGGTTTAAAGGGTTAAATAGGTAGTATCACTTTTGTGACTGTGGAACGCGCCCTTTCACGCTAGTCACGTATGTATTCGTTTTTAATCTGTTTTATTAGCAGGTTAAATCACAGTTATCGGGGAATTACTCAGCAAACAAAAACCATGCATTGTATAACATTTGTACAAAGTCAGATCAACGTCGAAGACGTTTGGCCGACGTCGTTATACAAATCGTTTGTGTTCGATGGGTAAATGATTGTTTAAACATTGAGATTTGCAAATGTTTGGTGTCAAATGACAGGGTTGCCATTGAAGTTGAAAAATTATGATTTTTTTTCATAACTTCCTGGCATTATTTTCCATTTATCATGACTGTTAAATGACGAAATAACTAGCAGCGGTCTTTTTTTTTTTTAATTATTTGACTGTTGACATTTTTTGGTGAAAAAAATCCTGGATCATTACAGAAACTATGAAGATCTAGCATGTGTGCTGGAAAACAAATGGCACATGTGACAATAATTATGTTGTTGGCATTATGGTAAAAAGATAAAAAACATGACTTTTTTATGAATTTCAAACAATTTAGCTGAAATCATGACTTTTTTATGACAATTCATGTTGGTTCTAAAAAAGGAAAACGTAATGTTTTTCATGACCAGCGGCAACCCTGAAATTAAGCAAATAATGAGTAGGCCTAAGTTTTACCCACTTCGAAGCTGTGGTTAGCAAAGTACAAATTTATTGTAGGCCTAGGCTACGATAAGCATCTTACAAGTTGTTAAGTGCTAAACTGTTTTTTTTTGTATATTTAGCATTATTTTAATGTCAGAATTGTTGACGTGATTTCGAGATTCAAATTATGAAAAATGGTTTTATTTTTTGAACTTGTATATAAAGCTGCAGCCTAAACGAAAAAAGGCAAGCAGTATTATCCTATAATTTGATGTAGTTCAAAAATGTTCATTTAAATAAGGTTTAAAATGCTTTCAAGGCGGGCCAGCAAGATTGTTGGCGCAGGAAGTAACTCTTTCTCCATAGACTGCTAGAAATCTTGGCATATAGCGGCGATAACGTCAAATCCCAAGTCATTGAATGATGCATTTGAATGAATGGATGTACACAGTGTCCAAAGCCCTATTTATCCATGCACACCACCAATATAACTATAAGTGACGATTATAGGCCTATTTATCGGGGGTTTTAAAAGTAGGCCTACAATGAGATATTTTCATCCACTTAAAAGCTATCCACTACTTTAACAGTTGTTAAGTGGGTGAACATGTGAATCTTCTCCCTGGAAGATAGCCTATAATCAGTTGACTATTTTATCCTCCAGGTATGCTGGTGGGGTGCGTCACGGTGTTGATTCTGCTGTGTTTAATAGTGATTGGGGTGAAGCTATTCCGTTCCAGGTGAGAATAACCCTTCAACCTTTACAACGCTAAAATAGTTTTGCAATATCCTAACACTATAATCGTTTTTGATCCGTTAATTTATTAGCGAAGATATTGATATTGGGTTAGTGATGGGAATGAAATGGTATTGATATTGGGAATGAAATCGGTCTTTAGACACGGAGATTTGCAAATGTTTTGTCTCAAATTAAACAAATATTAGTAAAAATTTGTAAAATGTTATTTTGTATCCACTTGAAGTTGTGGGTCACGGTACCGAGACACACCTTCAAGTGGGTGAAAATATATTTTTTTATAAAGTGGCACTTCAATGGGTCAATACAAAACCACAATTGAAACTATTGTGAATGATTTCAGGAGGAAGAGCCCGTCCGGCCGGGGAATGGAGGAGACGCTGGAGGCGAGGTACCACGTCGATCAGCGTGTGGTGTCCGGGTGCTCCATCGGACCCTACGAGGACGTGGATATCCGGGAATTGCCGGAAAAGCCCGCCGAGAAAAAAACTGACATCAAAAAGGCGAAAGGGAAGAAGGCGGCGGCGGGGAAAGAGACTGCAAAACCAAACTATTACGCGGATGTTTAGCTGAACAGTTTCTGTAATATATTTGGTGGATTGGCCCAACGTCGAAGACGTTGGGCCAACAATAAAACAACATTGTTTCAATGTATCGTGTTTGCTGGGGTGGACTGCAGTTTAACTGCTTACTTGGAATTACTTGCTGTTTGCCACTTGTAAAGTAAACTTAAGCTCTAGTTTATGAAAAAATAAGCGTTGCAAATACATAAGAAAAAGTTATTAGCATCATAGCAAGTGTGAAACCTATGTGTTTCACACCTTACGTCAATCATAAAATCATTACCGCAAAACATACTGAGTAAATTACACAAATTTCAATTTAATAAAAAAACAAATTTAAGTCTAGCTTGTGAAAATTCGCGCAATTGTTCCTGCGATATATCGCTCTATATTTATTATTCCTATAGCACAAATCGATATTTCCCTGAATCTGATTAGGATAGGGTTGTAACATCTTGGCCATGCCTGCTGCGTCAACATTTAAAGCGAGCTAAGTTAAATACTGGCAATTTTCACCCACTTTAAGTTGTATCTCGCTACCGCGTCAAAATTACTTACATATATATATATGTATGTTTTAATTTGCTTGAAAACATCTACCAAACTAGCGAATTTAATGCTCAATTCTCCATCAAATTTTGTTTGTTTGACAAAAAGGCTAAACACGGCAATTAGCACTGTGGGGGCTAACCCTCATGCTGCCGAATTGTTTCGGACTATTTTTCATTAATTTGAAGCTGGAATTGCTAACGCAATTTCCAGCTCCAAATGACGAAAAATAACTATATTTATGAAAAAATATACATCTTCTAAATTGTATTTTTAGATTACTAGCTAAGCATGTACATTCAAGCTCAATTTATTTGGTCCGTCATTTGCTTGAAAACGCATAGGCCCATTATTATACGGTCCCGACAGCATAAGGGTTAATGCCAAGATGGCGATGAGCTGATAACACAACCCTTTGGCTTCCAGAGAAGCTCATCGTAGTTTTATTCACTGTGAACTTGTATTAACCCAATTGAACAGCTAAGTTAAGAAATTTCAATTTTCACCCGCTTTAAGTTGTGTCTCGCTACCGCGACCCACAACTTCAAGTGAGTGACAATTACTCATATTTGTTGAATTTTAAACATTTGCAAATCTTGATGTTTATAGACACATTTTACTTCCAATAACAGTGACTTAATCAGTTCGTAAAAAAGGTTAAAAACGAATGTAGTCGTGGTTAGCACTTAAAAAGTTATTTAACTCTTGATGCGCTAAAGCAATTTATATAAACCATGGATGCCAAAGGGTTTTTTTTACTTTGAAATCATCATAAATGTCTTATAGTTAGCACTTTCTGATTCATTTGAATACCTATGTTATGGGTCTACTGCCATTAAAAATAGTTTTACTCTTTACAGTGCGGGGATAGACTTTAGTCGTCAAAATCTGACGTCTAAAGTCTATCCCGCGCTGTAAGGGATATACAAGATGCAATGTATGAAAGCTAACAATCGTATTTCGAAAAAAAACGGTATCATTTTTATGATTTTTTTTTATAAAAAGTATTTTATTCTCGTTTTATATTCGTCCTCGTAGATATCAAAGGGTGTATCTGCCACTTTGTAAAGTGGCAGATACACCCTTTCATATCCATGTGTAGCCTACGTATTATGTGATGTATGACTAGCTAAGTTGAATTTCTGTGTGCAAGTAATTAGACCCTACAGTCAAAAAAAATGTCCAACTTATATTTTTCTGTCGTGAATTGTTGAAAATTTACCGGGCAAATAGTTGCAAAAGCGTGATTATTACTGTTAATTGTAAAGCTGACGTATTTATAAGGGCCGCCTACATAGCCTACCCGCTCTACATTCACATATTGCAATTTAAAACGTGTGCAAATTTATTTTATTTCGTAGTTTTTACTGCTCTTGGTGTTGAAAAGGTTAGTGGCCATGCGCCATGCTCTATGTTTGCTCCTATAACACTAATCCCGCCAAAAACAACTTGGAAAGACGATTGCCAAAATCATTCTATTTACTCATAATGGTCAAGCTTTTCCACAGAAGCTCTTTCAGTTTTCCTATACATGTAGTCTGTTTATGATTCATTCTATTCTCAAAAAAGGTTATCTATTAAAGATAAGCTTTTTCAGTTGTGTCCCAATTAATTTTTTTTTTGTGTGACACGTCAGATCAGGTAGAAAAAAAAATAAAACATGCCATGTAGAACTTGTTAAATAAGGAATTCAGCTATTATAATGTAATACGTAATATTCATGGATGTTAACAAGAAGCTAGTGGAACAGTAAACGATAGAAAGTACTAAATCGCGGGGCCTTGGTTACAACTCTTGCAATGCAGTTCTGAAGCGTTGTAGGCCTGATCTAGTGACATCCTTTTCTGGCATATTGTGAAAAAGTGAGTTACAAAAATCTAACTTGCTACTGACGAGTGCCACTGCAACTTGCTTGGCAAGATCTAAGGACAGACTTTTTCGAGTTCGATATGATAGAAGCATGCCCTGCATGTGTGTTTTCGGAAATTCAGGCTACTGTCAAATACTAGGCCTACACCCAAGATGCAGATGAATTTGTGTTTTGACTTAAAAGCAAGCATGGGAAATTATGCAAGAATTTTTCTCGATGAAGTTTGGTCCCAATAAGAAGAAATGCTGTCTTGCTAGGATTAGACCCTGTCATCCAGGCCGACACACCCATTAAACAATGTTGCAACTTCTCAAGATATTCCTTAGCGTTTGAAACTGATAGAGACATGTAAATGTGAGTATCATCGGCATAAACATGATAAAGATGGTGGTTTATGGCGAAACTAGATATAAATGCGCGGAGTGATGTAGTATATAAGGTAAAAAGCACTGGTCCCAGCACAGAGCTCTGTGGAACTCCATATGAGAGTGTGACTTAATCTGACAGTGTCTTCAATTTTTACGGATTGGTGCCTATTTTGCAAATAGGAGAGATTTGAGTCTGGCCAGATATTCAATACCAATCAGAAAGTCTATCTGTTAATGTAGCATGGTCAATGGTGTCGAACGCGGCTGCAAGTCAAGCAAGGTCAGAGCAGTAACTTCACCGTTGTCCATCCTAATAATAATATCGTTATGTACTTTCAGTAGAGCCGATTCTGTAGAATGATGTTTGCTGTAGGCTGATCGTAATGAATTAGATAGATGGTTAATCTTGATAAGAGTTTGCAGCCAATTGGCTACTACCTTTTTTAAGATTTCGGAAATGAAACTCAAGTTGGATACAGGGCTGTAATTTTTCAGTTTTTTTAGGAAGAGATTTTAAGTAGTGGTCTTAGATGAGTTTCTTTGAAATTTTGAGGAAATTTACTAGTTCCGATTGAAATGTCAATTATGTCAGTGATGGGAGTTATTATTGTTATGTCAAGACAATTTTTCAACACGCTTGTAGGAATGGGGTCCATATCACATGATTTTGGCGATAAGCTCAAAATAAGCTTTTTAATTTCATCTTCTGACGCACTTTCAAAAACGTTCATTTTGGATATAATTTCTGTTTTTTCTTTTGCATTGGTGGATTATTATGTTTTTTATTTAGAAAATTTGGAGCGGATAGTTCACAGACGTCAGATTCTGACGACTAAAATCGATCCCAGCGCTGTAAGGCCCAAGAAGGTGAGGATCGCGATAGCGAAGTACAATTCCAGTGTGCTTGAAAATTGTGATTGTCTAGGGCTTACTAATATGTATTGATAATATTTTGTGTATTTTCCACATTCATATAAGTTAGCTGTGTTCTGCACTTCCATCATAAAATTATACTTGTGGAAGTTTAAAAAATAAAAGATGTCCATGCTAATGAAACTGCAATATAAAAAAGAATTATAGAGTTCTTTACCATCAGATAGACCTATACATTTTTTGCATAAAGATCAGAGAAAGGCCAAAATGAGAAATCAATCAAAATTTAGTCATGGTTAAACTGTATAATGTGTGCCAGTAACACGACACAAGCTATAGCTTTAATAGCGACGGAGTGATGGACGAATGGCCGGACGTGCGGTGTGATGACACTAGAGTCCCAGCCAAATGTTGCCTACGGCATAAAAGAGCAAAACATCTCCCAATAATACATGCACTCCAAAAGTTACTTTGACCCCTACAATGCTGAAATATCTTTGCATAAACCATGGAAACCAAAGGGTTTTTTTTAATTAGAATTCATCAATGTCATCATAAATGTCTTAGTTACCTCTATCGGTTTCATTTGAATAGCAATAATGTTGTGGGTCTACGGCCATTATAAATATTTTTACTCTTGCAGTGCGGTGATCGAATTTATACGTCACATGCCGACGTCTGAAGTCGGCCCCCGCGCTAAAAGGGTTAAAACAATTCATCGGCAGTACCTGAATGGAAAACAAAATGAAAAAAAACAAATAGCCGATATAAATAACAGCTTTGGTGCCTCATATGGTTTCTTTGAGAAATCATATCTTTGTTAAAAATATGTAAAGAAATCCTGATTTGTGCCGATATAAATTATGCTGTGCGAGTTACTAAATTTGTATCATTTTTGATTTTATTTCATGAGATCTAATTTTCCAGATTCTTGCTTTAACATGAACAGCGCAGAAGTTATCACAGAAGGGAGTATTAAAAACCAGGCAAGCTCTGGCAAGTAACTCATTAATTAAGTCATTTTATTTAAATTTTCACTCACTTGAAGTTGCGCCTCGCTAACGCGATTCACAACTTCAAGTGAGTGAAAATTATTCAGATTTGACAAAATGGATGGCAAAGATTTTGAAATCTTGCAGATGGATCTCAAACGAATAAAATTGTGACCGGTAGTTATAAGGTTAATGTAATACAGTAGGCCCATAAACTCACAAGGCAGTCAGCCTCTTAGACCAGATGGTCCTTCTCCTGAGTGCTGTGTATTATACAGATACCCTACAAACTCGACGATTTGACCCAGTCATGTTTCTAATGTTAACTTGTGGCACTGAGCACCTTTTGTGGTATAAATACTGACGTTGCTGAAAGCGATGACAAGCAAAAAAATCTAATTCTAATCAACAATAAATCTGCTGTACTGTCATATGGTTTGACTGAAATTGTACATAATCATGCAAGTAATTGTCACCCACTTGAAGTTGTGGTCACAAGAGTGATAAACAAATTCAAAAGGGTGATAATTCAATGCTATAACTATTCAAATTAATTACAATCTAATTGCTAATCATGTACTGATGTGGTAAACGTTCGAAGTACATGTACCAATTATACAATTCTCAAGTATTCGAACGGTAAAAAAAGTATTTAAATAATGCCTGCAAAATTGCAAGGATTGCCATTTTGATAAACCACTATTAAAACATGATGAGCCATAAGAAGGTTGGAAATATTTGAATCTGAATATCTACAGTCCATCATGTTTGACTATGTACATACATAACCTTATATGTTATACAAACATTTAACAGAATCTACAATAACTGCACTGTAACTATTTTTTTCTAAATTACCAATCTAGATGATCTATTTGAACTGGTAAGTATTCCGGAAATTAATAGAGAAATTACAATACTAAAAAATGAGAAAATAATCCTCTCTGAAAAAACGAAAAAAAAGTATGTAAAAACGATATGTCACAAATAAAATACAACTGTCTGTGCATGCATGAATTATTTTGGGACAAGCATGAAAAATAATAACTTTCGGCTTCCAACTGGTGATATATATACATGTACTTTAGCACCTGATTGCCAATAAAAAAGTTTGTATGTTTTGGTGTTAAGAAGGTCTAAGAGGGACTAATTGCATAAGAGAAAATCTTTGTATGAATATTATACATACAATTCACAAGAAATAAATAAAAAATATTTGTTCAAAAGAAAAAAAACACTTGAATGTCCCACTCGTGACTTGGTGCTATTTTTCATTGTAGATCTCGCTTTAGTCCCACTACTGGTACTTTATGAGGCTGATAGGTCTTTATTTGAAATACAAATGTATATAAAAACGACAAATAACATTTAATATTTTCAGTGTAACATTCAAATCTAGTCCGATTATATTGCCTTTTCTCTAGTAGTCTTTTCCTCAGTCACGTCCCAGCAATTCTTGTTGCAATGAAGTTTACACAATTAAATGCACCGGATTTCAGATGAAACATGGAAGAATATTCCACAATAACTTCCACATTCTACAAGCAGTTGACCGATAGCTTCGTAATTAGCCTGTAATACATCAGAGCACCATCCAGCAAACACCAGATATCGATCACATACTGGAATGTTGGGCCAGCACCTGCAACACTGGCCCAACATTATGCCAAAAATGGTTCCATACGTCGTGTTAGCTGAGCAGTTAGGATCTACAATGAGAATTCAACAAATCGTTCCCTCGGATATAAAAGGGTGTATGGCAGATACACCCTTTCGTATCCAAGGAAACGATAATGATAACTTTATAAGTTATCTGGAGGCTTGCTGACTAGGCTTTTGCGACAGTGTGGGTGTAGGGATCCATGCCTCTGATCTCGTAACCTTCCGGCGGCTGCGAGTAGACATTTGTGTACAGTTCACTGACAGGGAGTTCGGGGTCGGTTTTGGCTCGGATCACGGCTTCGTCAATCTCTTTCTTCACCTCACCATCCATAGCCTGTGATACATAATAATTATTATCACATCGTCATCATTAATAATTTTGTTATGAAGAAGGGTTCACTCAAGCTGTGTGTTTTAATTACATCGAACCACATATTAAGAAATTAAACTAAGGGTAAAGGATGTAACTAATACTATTGTACCACTATTTTTTTACTTTTTAGATGTGGTATTATTTATTTGAAAGTGTTATTACTATTTATTACTGACTCAATCGCCAAACTACAAATAAATGAAAAATATCCTTTTGTTTGCAGACCTCCATCTGCACATTACTTTCTATCAATAGTTTTCAAATGTTTTCTTAGGGGTGCACTACACCCTATAACCATTAACCTTGATTAAAAATAAGCTAAAATTTCAATAGATGGCCAGTGGTTATTTAAAAATTTACATGCACCATGAACCCGTTAGATATTAATTTAATTTAGTATTGTGCACTTATCAGCTTACCGGTATATCTTCAACATTTACACTGTTTCTTTTGCCCAATGTGTTATTAGAAAACTGGCTTAATTGTTGATTTGCTACACTTGTTTTCAACGAATACAAGAATATTAAAAATTTAAAAATTCAAACAAAAAATGTCAGCTGTCACTATATTTATGAGCCAGAAATCAAAATATAAACAGAAAAAAATGACTCGCTGCTCTTGAAATAAATGTCTCTTACTCTAATTACTCTGATCACGACCATGGGTACCCACTGCCCAGCAGACACAGCATGTTGACTCAATACATGTACTAGCTTGATGTTGGTCCACCGTCAGCAACGCTGGCCCAACAGTCAGTATCATTGGGTCAAAGTTTCGAGTCTGCTGGGTAGAAGGGAGTTTTTAAATTCCTTGACCCCCTAGTGCACTAAGGTTTAATACAGTGGTTTAGCCAGTTCCCAGAAGTGAGAGATGTCCTCACTATGTGAAACTGATAAACTGTATGAGCCTATTTTAAAAATGTCAGTAAAATTCACCTAAAGCATCAAATCAAATAGGCTAGTGCTTCAGGGGTTGTATCAAAGTACATTATTCAACTATAACATGGGTACCTTCAGTTCCTCTGCGGTGGCCAGATTGCTGGTGAGTAGTCTTTCTTTGAAGCCTGTGATGGGATCACGTTTCTGTCTGACGTCCTTGATTTCATCTCGGGTACGGTAACTGCCAGAAGAGTAAAACGGGTCATACAGTTATTACAGGCAAATTTAAAATACTACAAATAATGCTAAAAAAAGGTCAGTTACAAGATTTAAATATTAGAAGCCCAAAGAAATGATATACACTATATACCCGGTATAGATTATTTCAGTTAACCCGTTTTTATGTGCTGAATGCCATAGCATTCAGCACATAAAAACGGGCTTCAGTGGTGAAAGGGTTAAAAGAAGACACAGCTGATATATTTTTTTTTAAATACATAAAATATTACACTGTAATAATATTTGATTCTTCAAACTCAAACAAAACAACAAAGAAAGCAAAATGTGCAGCTTTAAAAAAACCGGAAATATAGGCTGCAGTGTTTCATTTAGCTATTTCTAACATGGCACAGCACCATGTTGTCTTTTGTGAGCGCCATGTTGCCCTTCATGAGCGCCATGTTGCCATTCATGAGCGCCATGATGCCCTTCATGTGGGCCATGTTGCCCTTCTAATATTCAGACGGTGATCAGGTCTGCCTTTTTGAACTATTGTTACTTCATAATCGACCCACCCAGGCCATTGTGGCAGTGGAAAACAGCCCAGTAACTGGTTTTGCACATTCATATCTATGACGTAATACCTGATAATGGCCTGTGTACATAGTATTGAAAAACTGGCGATGTCTACACACTTAACTGATTCTGTTTGTACCCTCAATTGGGGAAGGTTGGTTGTGGAAATGCCCACCCAGGTCAATTAGGGGGCAACCATTTAATATCCAGGGGGGGGGGGGGGCAGGGATATTTTCAAAATAAATAATTAAAGGCAGGGAGAAGGTGAAATAAATAATTTGATGTCGATCCCATTTGAAATAAATAATTTCTGGCATGTCGGGCAAGCGTACATGTTTTGGCGTACTAAACTATTTTCTAGCCGATGAAATTATGAAGATTCTGGAGATATTCAGTTTCTCACATTGCAAAATATTAGTCTAATATCATATTATATAGCCTTAATAAATAATACATTGGCAATTTATGAAAGTCGTTCCAAAAGTGGTTGAAATAAATAATTTGTTAACCGTACAGCTGGAAAAAAATAACCATGAGCTGGATCATATTGAAAAAAATATTTCGGTCCATCCCAATATCCCTGCCCCCCCCCCCCCTGGATATTAAATGGTAGCCCCCTTAGGCATGTATGAAAAGGTGCTCCCAAACATGACAAATGATAGGTGGCGCCATGCCCCTTCTGAATCCTAGATGAAACACTGGGCTGGAATATATAACTATAAGATATATTTGATAAATTTAGATCCTATAATAAATATATTTTGAGACCTACAAACTCTGTTGTTAACCCTTAGCCTACTGTATACCTGTGTATAGCTGCATACCGGTATATAGTTTTAACCCTTTAAGCGCCAGTCCCGATTATATTTTGGTTATTCATTTTTTTATTAGCACATTAAGTACCGCATTGTAAACATGTTAAAGATAAAACATGACTTCAATCAGCAAAATTTGCAAATGGTTGACCTTCATTTTGTCAAATCTTAATAATTTTCACTCACTTGAAGTTGTGGATCGCATCAGCGAGACACAACTTCAAGTGGGTGAAAATTACAATTGAATAATTTGGCAGCTAAAGGGTTGTAGAACCAAATAAAATGTCACTGAAATTGATAAAATATTTCATAGCACATGATCAATTAAAGGGACTGGCCCAGGCTAAAAGCATAAAAAAATCGGTGATTTTATTTTGGCTTCTCAATATCACCATATGATGTAAACATGTCCATAGACTAGAGCTGCAAAAGTTTTTTAATTTTTGTGCTGCGCATTCACCAGTTAGACTAGATATAGAGACGAAATTCCCGTATTTCTAATTTTTGACATGGTTGTCAATAATCACAAATCAGGAATTTCGTCTCTATATCTAGTCTAACTGGTGAATGCGCAGCAGAAAAATTAAAAAACTTTTGCAGTTCTAGTCTATGGACATGTTTACATCATATGGTCATATTAAGGAGCCAAAATAAAATCAACGATTTTTTGATGATTTTAGCCTGGGCCAGTCCCTTTAATCAAATATTGCAATTTGTGATATGTATATTTTAATGAAATATATTTTTTTTCCATCATTTGAAGCTGAAATACCAGTTTCTAAAGAATGAAAAATATTGAGAAACAATTCAGCATACAAGCCAGCAAACTCCAGATGTTGACCCAATGTTGGTTTGATGTTGGCCAATTGTCTGTGATTCTGACCCAGCATCAAAACAAAATTGGATCAATGTCGTGCTATCTGGTTAGGTTTAAGAAATTTTTTTTGGATTCACAGGAGAGATACAAAATACAAGGTTACCGGTATGACATATTGTTATCGGTCAAACCGATGACAATTTGTCACAACATTGTATTTTGTATTCCAACCGTTAGTCACCTTGTTCCAGGATCACTCATACTGTGACCGTGGTAGCGATATGTGGCGCACTCCAGCATGACGGGTCCTCTACCGGAGCGACAGTGTTCAGCGGCAAACTGTGTAGCCTCACGGACGGCCAATACATCCATACCATCCAACTGTAAATTTTATAAAAACAATTGAGTAACATAGATATAAATTTCTCTAGACCCTTTCATGATACTTGAGCCTGCGTGCAATAACCCTCCAACTACTATTTTATAAAGCATTTTTCATCTACTTATAGGTGGAATTGCCAAAGATATATATATTATATTTCAATATCATATGAAAAAAGACATTTCAATAAATACAGCAACCGTGAAAAAATATTTCAACTCTCAACTGGAAGTTCTAATACACTGTAAAAAGAGAAAAAAATGCTTGAAAGTTTAAAATGTTAATGAAGTATATTTTGGGTGCATAGATTGTCCTACATGGTTTTGTTGTCTTTTGAAGCATGTGTACATGTATTGCAGTGTGGAAGCAAAAACTGAGTGACTGCTTATTTTCAATTAATCCTTTCAGTGCAGGGAACAATTCTAACGTCAGAATCTGACGTCCATCGACTGCTTTGTGTCTATTTTAATCTAAAGTCATCCCCCCCCACTGGAAAAGTAAAATATTTATAATAACATAGTATTTAAATGAAAGGAATGAGCTAATTATGCCATTTATGATGTTGAAAACAATTTGGTCTCCTGATTTATATAACAGAATATTTTACCACTCCAAGGGTAAGTAGTTACTGCTTTTTGACTTTGCAATGAAGAACATCAATCAGATTCTACCCAGTAGACACAAAACATTTTCATACCATTTATCCAAAGTGGGCCCAACACCTTCGGCGTTGGCCCAACATTTATTGTATAAATGTTATACAAATGTTTTGTGTTTACTGGGATAGTAGTGGTAATAAACACAATGCATGAAGACTACTCACCCATACACCTGGTATGTAATCACCACGAGTGTAATAGTCAACACTCGCTGATGCACGGTCGACACTTGTTCCCATGCCAAAGCCGTTATTTTCACAAACAAAAATACAGGGCAGATCCCACAGCTTTGCAATGTTGTACGCTTCGAAAATTTGTCCCTGATTGGCGGCGCCATCCCCGAATAATGCAATGCATAAATTATCTGTGCCATTGTACTTCTGAGCGAAAGCCACACCAGCTCCTAGGGGTACCTGAACATCGATAGTATAATTAGGTACATACATGTCTTCGTTCTCATACATGTGTCTCAAAATTTAAATTATATCTTGAGGTTTTATTAATTAATGATAAAATGTGTCTCAGTTGAAGGCTGTAATTATTTCACTAAAGGGTAATCATGGTGATGAGTTAAAAAAATTTACATCCTACATTCTTTCAGCATCTGATTTCTTGATCAACATCAAGTTATGAATCAAAGCGTATTTACCTGTGCTCCAACAATACCATTGCCTCCATAAAAATTGTCAGTGTACATGTGCATTGAACCGCCTTTCCCTTTGGCACAACCACTTGAACGACCTGATAAAAACAGTGAAATAAAATTGTAAAAAATAAAAACACTACGGTACCCCACTAACTGGTATGTTGATTTAACTGTCTCACCTTTATTTATGCACCATGTGGCATACTTATCATGTTTAAAGATTTCTTCAGAAAAATCATAATCTATGCACTATAGCAGGAAAGGATATTTAAAAGTCGACATGTTACATTTTTATTCACAGAAAGGGGGGATTTGCTGCTGTCTCGCTCGCAATCAACAACTTCAAGTGGGTGAAGATTACTCATATTTGTCTAATTTGAGACCAAACATTTACAATTTTCCTACTGATTAACCCTTTCACCACTGAAGCCCGTTTTTGTGTGCTGAATGCCATAGCATTCAGCACATAAAAACGGGCTTTAGTGGTGAAAGGGTTAAACATCAATTCAAGTCACAGAAAATGATATTTGACATTCTAAAGTACTGAAAACGATTATAACACTTAGCGCTTCAAACGTTAGGAAGGGTAATTCTGAACTACAGTCTTGTCCTGCTAGACCCGTATTTTTTTGTTCATTAGCTGGAAATTGATTTAGCAATGCCAGTTTTAAATGAATGAGAAATAGAACCAAACCAGAGTGTCAATGACATAAAAGCTCATTCTTAATTAGGGCATAAGTTAACTACGAAATACAATTTCTGAAATCCGTGAATATGTTCTATGCACAGGCACGAGCTCTTTCAAATAAACTAAACATAATTGAAATCAGCTTAGAATTGAGGGAGGAGTTCTAAGCATTTTTTTGTAAATAGTCCTAATTAGGGCTTAAGTTTATTACAAAATAAAATTTCTGGAACCTGTGAGTAAGTTCTATAGACACAGGCACAAGCTCTTTCAAACAACCCAAACAAAATTGAAATCTAATAAGAATTGAGGGAGGAAAAGCATTTTTTGTGAACTGTGGAGAGAGTGTCCTAATTGGGTCTCAATTAGGTCATAAGTTGATTATCAATTACATTTTTTGAAATCCATGAGGATATTTTATGCACAGGCACAATCTCTTTTAAACAAACCAGACAAATTTGAAATCGGATAGGAATTGAGGGAGGAGAAGCAGTTCTTGTGAATTGTGAGTTATTATTTGATAGCTTGCAAACCAAAAAGTTTATTTTCAATATTTTATTAGCAGGTTGACCTTTACAACTCTTTAATAATTTTGTTTAAACAATGAAGATCAAAGGGTTTATTTCAGTTTGAAATCATCATGAATTGTCTCAGTTAGTTCTTACGGGTTCGATTGAATACCTTTACTATATTATAGATCTACAATCATGATAAAGGTTTTAATTCCGTCAATGCGGAGATCGCTCTTATACATCAGAATCTGACGTCTACAGATGTCAGATTCTGACTGTACCCGCGCTGAAAGGGTTAATTAAGAGCAAGTTCTCAAATCACAGCAAGTTCATATATACTTGAGTGACATCTATGAGTTAATAATTCAAAACACTTTTCCCTTGCCCTTACTTGGTCGCTGGCTTGCGAACAAACTGCGGGGATTTGGAAACTGCTTGACCCCAAAAGCTTGTATTGACACTCGGTGAACACAAAACATTTGTATGACTTCATGCAATGTTGGACCAACGTCGAAAACGTTGGGCCGACGTTGTATAAATGTTATACAAATGTCTTGTGTTTGCTGGGCTGCAGGAGGACTTTCCCCCAAACATTGTACATTTATTCAATGTTGGTTCAATGTTGGGCCAGCGTCGCAGACGTTGGCCTAGCATTAAAACAGCATTGGATCAATTTCTCGTTTAAGTAGTATCTTGTAATCAGTTCAGTGGCTATATTAATGCCGTCAATCTGTACTCAATAGGCAAATGTTGGCCTACACGTGACCATCCCAGGCATGCGCATTTTGTAGTTGAACACTATTTTAAATCAAAAACTTTATCTGGAATACAACGAGTGTTTAAACATCAAGATTTGCACATAATTAGTCTCAAAATAAACAAATATTTCACCCACTTGAAGTTGTGGGTCACGGTAGCGAGACACAACTTCAAGTGGTTGAAATTTAAATAAGATAACTGAGAGGGAATAGGGTTAATTGGTGTACCGGTGAGTTCAGCTAGCACGCCGGCAACAGGCACTCCTCTCATGTAGGTCCACCCGTGTGCTCGGTACGCAGTGATCACAGCATCACCTTCTTTCAGGGCCGCTTCCATGCCGACACATACAGCTTCCTGCAAATTAACGTCAAGAAAATCATAAGATCATAAGGGTTGATTGTAATGTAACAAAATACTATTTTTTCCACACTTCAGGTTGTGGGTCGCGGTAGCGAGACACAATATAAAGGGGGGAAAAAATGGTTACCTTCCTAACCCCCTCGACCCACAATCCTCGACCTTCGACCCACAACCCCTCGACTCACAATCATTCTGAATTACCCCCTCGACCAAAGTTGAAAATGGGTTAATTTAGGTTTAGTTTATAATCGTATAAGGACTATTGATGGGCCCTTTTTATTGATATTGTAGGCCCAATTTGTGTTTTTGTTATTAGGCCCTATATTAATGAATAGGGCATAATAGATTCTGTGTCGGTAGACCTGTATTCCTTATGCGTGCGGCGTTTACAAGTCAAAGTGTCCCTGTGCAGACAATGTTGTGCCAGCTCTGGAGATGCTGCCCTAGTATTGAGACAGTGTTGCAGTGTTGCAGTGGGTCACATATGCATGGAGACTTGATATGAAGTTCCCGGAACGTAGGAACTTTTGAACGAGGGAACTTCCCGATATATAGGGCCTATTAGGCCTACTTGAAGTAGAAATATTTGGTTACTAGACGGGATACCTGGCTGACACTTCGTCTCCATTTTTGGGCTGTGATCGGCGATTTTCCAGATATTTTTTATACCATCTAATGGGATAAAAATTATTTTGTTGTTGTTGTGGGTTGAGGGGGTTGTGGGACGAGGGGTTGTGGGTCGAGGGGCTTGTGGGTCGAGGGTTGTGGGTGAGAGTTCGAGGGGGTCGAGGGGGCTATGAAGGTAACCGGAAAAAATGTGGTTAAAAAATTAATCACAGTTGTGGAATTTGAATTAAGACATAATCTAGCAAATTTAATGCCGTTACACAGTTTATATGTTGTGACTAGCTTTAACCCTCTCACCACTAATCACTACATATGTCATTTTTTAATCTCTTTAATTAGCACTGTTATTGGGAATAAAAGAGTTGAAAATGTTTGATCTCTGATTAAACATAAACCCTGTATAGATAATTTTCACCCACTTGAAATTGTGGGTTGCAGTAATCATGGTAATGAGATGTAACTTCAAGTGGGTGAAAATTTAAATAGGATAATTTGCAGCTATGTTTAAAGCTGCTCCTTGGGATGAGACATTTTCAATTTTGTCAATTTTGAAAATTTTATTTATATGAAGCTATGTAGCCTACTGATCTTAACTAAAAATACTAAAAAGTCAAAAAACGATTTTAAAGCATCGAAAAAGAGTGAAATAGTTATATTTCCAGGTCGTATACATGTATTGTCATGTAAACAAAACAAGTCACTAATATACAGCACTTTACACCACATTTTCAGAGAGATCAGAGCAATCGCCGCTAATTGGTGTCTTGTAGTCAGGACATGAGATGATACACCTGCAACACTGATTGTCTGCCCAGCACTGGGCCGACGAAATCAGCATGTGGCCCAATGCTGTAGAAACATTCAACCGTCCTTAAGTGTTTAGGTATACAAAAAGTTTGTTTGGGTTTTAAGCGGTTTCATAGAAATGTTGGTATAAAATATTTTTAGAAATCTAAAAACTGAAAAAAATAAAATCATGATATGGGGGATAGACTACTTCATTACAAGACTAAAAACAAAAATCAATGTCATCCCAAGGAGCTGCTTTAATTTGCGATTGGTAGATCGCGGTAGAGATAAACAACTTGAGATGGATAAAAAATTGCACATTTCAGAACTAAAGAGTTGAAGAACAGCAAAATAGTTTATTTAGTAGCTGTTTTGTAACTTTACAAATTTTTCTTTAAAAATTTGGAAGAAAAACTGGGGCCATGGACAAATATTTATTTTCAAAAAATATCTTTTTACTTTTTATCGCATTTCATCTGACTTAAAGTCAAAACAACAAATGGGTTAAATGTTACACATATCACATATCCGAATAATTTTATTGTGTTCTTGCAACTTCTTGCAAAGTTCTGAGAACTTCAGAATAAAACTTCTACTCTTCAGAATGTAAATTCATTTTAAAAACTATTATCATATCTAGTCAAATTTTAGCTTCAAGTTCAACAATATTCTCATACAAAATATGCTAAAAAGCCTAAACATTGGATATATGATCTTATCTGCTTATAAATAGTGCAATGGCACAATTTTTAGTATCAACTTTTAACCGTTTCTGGTTAAATTCTCCCTCACTTAATCCTTCAAACCCTCACGATGCACTAAAGCATAATTCCGCATCTATAAGCTTGAAGAATGACTTAATTTCCCAAAACCTAGGGGTTTTAGAATAAAATGTCTTTATAATAATGTATTTTTTTCATTAGCCACTCACTTCAAGTCATCTTCTTCCACTACAATTTGAGAATTGCGACAGCAATTCACGGCTTGTAGTGGATAAGGATGACAATGGTAAATTCAGGCTTGAAAGTGTTAAAGCTCTGTGCCTCGCTCACATGACCACAGTTTCACGTCAGTGAAAATTATTCAGGTACCTTTTTGATTTTACAGTTATTACATATATTCAGTGTATATTTGACATATTCAAAAGATGAAAATATAAAAAGGTAGAACACAATTATAGCTGTGGTTAGTGCATAACCCTCTAACAGCCGGTCCAGATTATATTAGGTTTCTTATTATTTATTAAATAATTCTCACTCACTTGAAGTTGTAGAGCGCGTCAGCGAGACACAACTTCAAGTGGAGGAAAATTCAAACGGCAAACATTTGGCAGTTCAAATAGTTACACAAACCTGTCCAGAGTAAAGATGGCAGAATCCCCTGACAACTTTCTCCTTGTACATATTTCCCGCGGCCGTTTCCATCCTCCTGACAACGAGCATCTGTCGGTAGTATTTGAGGGCATCTTCCCGTGTTACAGACAGTGACGTGTTTGGAAGCGTGTCGAGCTTGTGTACCTTAAAAGGCTATTAATCAGAGGGAACAAAATTACACACATTAATAATTAACCCTCACATCGTGCGGATCGACTTAAGATGTCAGAATATGATGTCTAGATGTCAGATTTTGACATCTAAAGTCGATGAAATAATAGAAATATGCATGTATAATTGCCGCGGATCCATGATATAAGTATTCAACATGTTCAAATGAAGCTGAAACGCTTAACTAAGACATCTATTATGTTTATGATGATTTCAAATTGAATAAAACCTTTGGTCTCCTTGCACGGTTTATATGAAAATATTTCAACATTGTAAGGGTTACGCTAAGTACAGTACAATTAAAAGTTTATTATCCGTCCTGTCAGTGCCACCTTTTTACCCCAAGGTTGTGATGTTAAGCTAAGATTGCTATTGTGCCAGCAATGCAAACAATTTCACAATTTCAGATTTTCACCACCATTTGAAGTCAACTTCTCTGTCGTGAAAACATTATTCACACCTCTATTTTCAATACAATTTTGCTATTTTACTTTGAACAAGTAGTTGATTGCGGAAATCATATAGCAAAAACGGATATTTCAGGTTTCTGACCCCAAAATGAGCCTCGAATGAACTCGAATTAACCGTGTTCACCCCAAATTTATGTGTATACATTTGTCTTGTTTGAGATCATATTTTGTAACAAGTGGACCAAATATGAAGACAATTGGCCGTAACCATAGTAACCAGAAAAGCAGATATACAGATTATGTAAGTGCTTGCTAGAATTGATGGGTGAATTTCATCTGTTTTTTCCAGGATCCTAGTGCCAAAAATGCTAAAAAAAACATTCATATAGGCAGCACATGTAATAACAGAACAACAATCTGCTAAGTCGTCTTGGCCTGTTTTTTAATTTGAATTTGGAATAAATTCAAACTTTATACATATTATAGGTGACTTAGCTGATTGTTATTTTTAAGGCCGAAAATGTCACTTAGCACACTATTGTATTAACCCATCGTTTTGAGTTTCTGACCCAGAAAAGACTTTAAATGACCCCAAAATGACCCTAGAATGAACTAAATTAACCCTGTTGGCCTCAAATGTAATGAAATCATCTTGTGTAGGATGATATTTTTAGGAAGTGGACCAAATCTGAAGACAATTGGCCTACTAGAACAGCAGATACAGGTTATGTAATTGCTTGCCAGAATCAATCAATGAATTTCAGCTATTTTCTCAGCTTCCATTGCCAAAATTTCCCAAAACACTAAAATTAGCTGCACATACTTATTTCTTCACAGATTTTCTGACTTTTTTGACTTAAAATAATCAGGAGCGCAAGGACTTCAAAACAAGCTGGAAGGTGACCTACTAGTGAGAAATTGGATAACATTGATTTTAACATTGATTTCACAGCCTACCTCCACTTCAAATGCGGCTTCAGTTACTGTTGAGGAATTTCGATGTGATGCTGTTAGTGCTGGCAAACTCTGAAACAAACAAAATATGAAAAAAAATGATGAAAACTTTCTTATAAATGTGACTATGTCCTATCTCAATATCATACACTTTACTAACCATGTACCAAAACTCGGTACTTAAATAACCTGGAGCTCCTCCGTCCTGTGATTGAAATTTAATTGTTCTACTCTGGGAGCCACCGCATTTTTAAAAGTGTTCACTCCAGATCTACCTTATTTATGAGACTTTGATGTAATTACATTATTCCCACAAGGCATATTTAATTTGGAATGCTTTGTTTTACCGGGGTGGAAAGACAACTTGTTGTCAATCAGACAGTTGCTCAGAAACAGTTGTCCACACTGTCTAAGCTAGAATTAGACAAATGCCCGTATTTTTTCTCTATTTTGGCATAACTGCCTGTGCATTTCCTACTTTCTAGTGTAAGTTGGACAATTTTTGCCCGTCATTTTGACTTTATACACAGCCAAAAGACGGGTGCACGGGTCGCTGGCTAACACAATGGTTGTCCGCCAAAACTTTTTTAATGAATTGTATGTGTTTATACCGGATACTAACAGTCCTGACAGAGTCGTCGGAAATGCATAGTACTAGAGTATTAGTTTGCAGTTCTAAGACAGATACTATACTTTCCATATCATTGTCTATCAATGTGTGAGGTAGAATCAAAATATTTTCTGTATGTACACGTCTGTGAACATGGTGAAGGGCAAGGGGTTGACAAATCCTTAAAATATTGTGTTTGGTAGCCCAGATGACTTCCAGGGCTACTTTCCCGGCTACTGGACCAAGTAAGTATAGTAACAAAAATAGACAAATTCTGGTAGCCTAGAATGTAAAAAGATGGTGTGATAATGGCACCCATGGAAAAACAATTATTATTACTTGAGCTATAGTGTATTATTTTTTCTTGTAATTTAGAAATAAATGTACAACTCTCACTTATCATTATCATGAAATACTGCAATACAAATTTGTTACTGCTATTGTTTATATAAACATGATAAAATGTGTTATTGCTTGACATGTCAACAGTACAATGGACAATTGTTAAGTGCTTACAAGCATGACAAGTGTGAATATTTTTTGGTAGAAATCTAGTGTGCACTGTTTTTCTTAATAATCATAAGTTGAGCTGGTCAGCCTTGTCTCACTCTGACTGTGAGCATGACCAGTAGGCCTACCACCAGCGACAATAGGGTCAATACAGCTATACCCGCCGTCAGATTGACGCATGTTTTTTGCCGATTTCTCAGTCAATTCTCAACCAATTTTGATAAAATTTTGCAGGGACTATTTTCGAGTTACGCGCCGAATACCGTGAAATTTTCATCAAAAAATATTATAGAGTTTAAAAGTTAGACCATTTGACATGTGGGTCATTCCACACGAAAGTGGACATTTAGGTAGAAAAGAAATGTTGTTTTTTAAACAAAGATTTTGCCTTTATTGTACAGACAACACCCGTACATGAAAAGAATCACACTGAAAAACAATTGTGGGAGCCTGGGAATATGATTTTTTTTTATTTTAAGATAAAAATTTAAAAATCTGTAAAATATAGGATTTTTACATATAAAATGTATTTATCCATAGTTTCTATAGATTTTCTGAATAAAATAAAATTAGACATGCATTCATCTTGCAAACTACAGGTCTTTTATACAAATTAGTGGTTAACAGTAATAAAATGACAATGTTTGACTTCTAAATGTAGTAAAAAAATTGTCGTTACGGACGTTACATTGATATTGATATGTTTAGTGTAATTTCTAGTTTTCTCGTGAAGTAGAAATAGTACTAAATAACGCTCTCTTCTAGAAGACAGCTGTTTTTAGGGGTGGTAAGCATAGACATATTCTTTTAAATAGAAAACTATAATATTCTAACATATAGAGCTGCAAAGTATGTACGTCCGTAACGTTACGGACGTACAAAAATCGTTACGGACGTTACATTTCATAGTAATAAAGAAAAGCATTCTAAAAACATACAAGAAACTGAAAAAAATATTTCAACTCTTCATCTGTTGGTCTAGATATACAAAAAAAAGTTTTATTCTATTGATTATTCATATTATCATAATTATTATGTAATTTATTTGTCATTCTTTTGAAATTTACTTTGATACCGTTTATTGCGAGACTGATCTTAGTCTAGTTTTTTGGGTGGGAAATATTACCAGTTTCATTTTGAACTCTGCATGTGAGTATGATATAAATTTGAATCAGTGCTGCATTTAAGGTCTTTTCATAAAAATATTTGGCATTAATGAAGATTATAACTTCAAGCATCTATTAAACAGATATAGATATGTAGCATTAACAAGTCATATCATACTATTTTTATGTAAATTGAAACACAGGATTATTATATGTGAATTGAAACCATGATTTTGTGCTTCTCATGATTATCTGGTCTCTTCAAACCTAGTGTCTCACCTTTTTCATGTTGCTATTATCAGATTATATTTCTTCTTTCCAAAAAACGACATATATATAAAAAAAATTATACTAATAAAAAAAAATTCTGATCACATCTTAGTCCCCATATAATCATGATAATTTACCCTTTTACTACGGTCACTAGACAATAAACACTCAATAGCGCATTTGAGAAAAAAAACTCCATCAGATCTTTTTTTAGCAAAAAACTTGCATGAAAGCTAGAACATTAACAGAGCGCTGAAATATGCTGATTAACCATATAAAGGGTTATATGGGGTGATAATGTCATAATTGACAGGGCTGAAAAGTATGTACGTCCGTAACATACATACATTTACATTGTATATTTAGATAAATTGCACACACATCCCTATTCGTAAAAGACAGGAGAGTGAAATATAACACATCTTAAACTTAAGATGTGTGCCTTTATCTATAAGTTAAAGCGTCCAAGTGATTGGGTGATAATGAGAAACTAGCATCCCCCTTCCTCCAGGGGGGTACGAGGGTACTTCCACAAATGTTGTATCCCCCTCCCAAAAATGGGGTATGGGTGTCGCCTCGGATGTTTGTCCGTCCAGCCCGCCATCCGTCTGTCCACATTTTGTTTGCGAAGCAGATCTAGGAAAGCATTGCACACACACATTCTTAAGTTAAGGGGTCTAGATGTGCCTTTTGGAGTTTTTGAATTTTGGCCTACTGGTATTTTATTGGCTGCCCATCAGCGATAATTAACTTGAATATGCCTGATAACTGACAGCACATCGTTTCTGGAGCAAATTTCGGAAACCAAGGAGGGGGGGGGGGGTCTTTCGTATTGCACACACACATCCCTGAGGGGGTGTAGATATGCCTTTTGAGATTTATGAACTCTGACCTACTTAACTGGCCGACCATAATTAACTAATAAGCATGATACCTGGCAAACCATGCTAGATAGCTAGACCATCAAGTACTAGAAAAGCAAAATGTGCGGTTTCAGGTAGGGATTTTCATGAAAAACGCAATCAAATTCAAAATGGCCAACCATCGAACTGTGCAGTTTCAGGGTGGTGGGATATGGCTTTGAAAATTTCAACTCTGTCAATTTAAAATCGCAACCATTGGCCATAATTAGCTTTAATATGCCTGATATAGCTAACTCGACCATTATTATAAAACAAAATGTGTGGTTTCAGGGTGGGATATGACTTAAAAAATGTCAAATTTAACAAATTCAAAATGGCCGACTATAGGCCATGTAATTAACTTTAATATGCTTGATACCTAGCAAAACTTGCCAGATAGCTACCATTACAATAAAACGAAATATCGTGTTTCAGGTAGGAATATGCCCTGAAAAATTTAAACTTGATCAAAAATCAAAAGGGCCGATTATCGGCCATACATAACTTTAATATTTTTGATCAGCAAACCGTTCCACATAGCTAGATCATCAGTATAAGACAAAATTTGTGGTTTCATGTAGAATAGCCTAGAAAATTTTACCTCCAAAAAATTCAAAATGGCCGTCAATCTGCCGTAATTACATTTATTATATGCCTGATATCTGGCAAACCCATCTTCCACAACAAGTTATCTTACCCACGAGCACGCAGGGCGATACCTTGCCTCATCAAGCATAGCGTCCAACTATTTTAAATAGAGATATACCTTGAGTGTCGTGCGATTCAAGACCGGCCAATCAGACAGCGCCTGTCAGCTCGCTCAGAGCATAGCTAGCTTGTTTCCATTGGTATGATAGATCATCAGGTAGATAGATAAGCTTGGAATCTCACGCTGATGTCATTGTGTTCCGAGCTCCCTGATTCGGTACACCTCACTGGCCAAAATGAGAGATTCCCAACTTGTCCATGATATAATACATCTAGCAACGGAAACAAGTAACTGTGCATGAGAGATGAACAAGAGGTCAATTCTTCGTGACCTTTTATGAGCTTTTTATAAATCTGAAAGATCCAATGAGGTTTGAATCTCAGACACACCCCAAGATGACCACATAGACAGAATAACTGATTATAGTACTCGATATGGCCAGGCTCCTGCGGTAAGCACTCAAGTGAGACTAGTCACGAGAAGATGGGCAACCATGCCAATGATGCCGGATGGCTAGATCATTTATCTTAAGCAAAATGAGCGGCTTCAGGTAGGTATATGCCCTTCAGATAGGTATAAATCGCTGACTATCGGCCATAATTAAATTTAAAATGCCTTATATCTGGTAAACCATGCCAGATAGCTTGACCATTAATTACTCCAAGACAAAATGTGCGGTTCAATGTGGCTTGAAAAATTTCAACGTAATCAAATTTAAAATAGCCGGCTATTGGCCATAATTAACTATAGTATGCCTGATATCTGACAAACCGAGACAGATAGCTATCCAGACTATTTCTATAAAAGAAAATGTGGGATTTCAGGGAGGTATATTGCCTGAAAAATCTCAACTCGATCAAATTTAAAATGGCCCATTAATGTAAAACAAATGTGAGAGTTAAGGGAAAGACAGCACCCTGAAATATTCCTATCACACAGGCGGGGCGGGGGATTATGGTGGCCGGCTGGCCTCTTGTTATGATTTCAAGCAGTGCCAATTCCTGCAATCTGAGCCTAGATTTTTTTTTGTATTACTTCCTTAAAAAATTTTTTTTACGAATCTGTAAACAGGTAAAATAGTTAAATGATTTTGGGTGGCCCTATAAAAAATAATTTGAAAAAAATTGGATTCTTGTATAATTTTCGGCTTTTCTGCACTTTGAAAAAAAATGTGAGATGTGACTGATTACATGCTGATGGGTCACATATCATTGAAAATATGATATATTATTTCTACTACATCAAACGGCTGTTTAAGTGGTAATCAAATATTTTATTTGGCTATATCAGGTATTATTCCTAGTATAATGCAATGGATGTAACGTCCGTAACGAAACTGTGTAACGTCCGTAACGATCAATAATTGCCTGCGAACATGTGAATAGTGAAATTTAATTCAAATTGACAACAAGGGATACAAGATACAAGCTTGAACTACAACTCATGGTAAATTTATATTTTTTTGATTTATACTTTCCGACAAAACCGAAGTTAAACATGTCAAATGAAAAATGATGTCCTTTTCGCGTAACGTCCGTAACGCTGACAAGTATGATCATAAAAATCAAACATATTGATTTCAAATGAAATGTTTCTATCATGTAGTCACAATAATCAACCCTATCTGGTGTTAAGTAGTATACATTTATGAGTTTACATTTTTATTCACCGATTGACAGAGGCTCTCAAGTTGAAAACGTGTCTAAATGTAACGTCCGTAACGATGGAATGACCCATGTACAATACATGCCAGCAGCCAGATGGTTTAACTTTTTTGCTATAGTATAGGGGCCTACAATATTTTCCAATGAAAATTTCATGCCACTGTGACTGTGGAATGTGGTCACCGCGTGACTCAGAAATAGTTCTTCACCTTGAAAAATTTCATCAAAATCGGTTGAGAATTGACTGAGTCTCTGAGACTCTGGAAAATAAGTCAAAAACATGCGATACAATTACTGAATTAGCCTACAAAACTCAATACAAGTTAGTCTAATCTGACGGCGGATAGTCTAGTAGTAGTAGACTAGGCTAGTAGTAGTAGTATAATAGTTATAGACTAGTCTATACTATAGTATAGTCTAGGAATAGGATAGTGACTATCATCACTATGACTATGTCTATACTATAGTATAGTATAGACATAGTCATAGTGATGAAGGGAGATTTTACTCCACAGCAGAATGAGATGGCTCGTGCCGCGCCCGCTCATAATATGCAGGCAGAAAGAATTATGGCAATGTGTGATTCCTACACCCGCCGAATGCCAAACTCGAGACCCGACTACCGTGAAGCCAGATTAAAATCCAGATCTAACAACACCCTCAACTGGCTGGATGGATTAGAGAAGGGCCAGCTGGAAAGTGCTATTAACTTTGCCAGAGCCAAAGGAAGAGAGGCTTCTTTACAAAAAAGGGTGAGAGAAGAGAAAGTCAAGAAGGAAATCCTAAAGAGAATGAAGCTAAAATCTAGAAAGAAAGATGAAACCCTAAGAAGAAAAGTAGAGAGACAGGTGATCCAGTTGGAGAAAGATCCAAACCCTAGCCTTTCCAAAGTAAAACAGTTGTTGGAGCTTGCAGGCACTTCAGCTCAAGAGGAAGTTGTCCCATTTATTCACACGCTTCTAACCACACCAAATCAAGCCTTGGCGCAAAGATTCCTCCACACATGGTATGACACGGAGTCTGATGAAGACACTGTGTTTAATGGAAAAATTATGAAAAAAAAGAAAAAAATTAAAGTAACATTTGTTGTGGCCTACTACGACATGGATGAGGAGGAAGCAGCAGCCGTAGATTACGATATGGAGAGATCCCAACTAATCGCAGATGCCCTCTATGGTGATCTAGTTTTACTGGAACTCCCAGCTCAAAGTGAACTGTAACTAATACAGTGTGTGTGACAGACGTGAGGTTGAATTAAGGTGGTTATGTTGACCACATGTAACATTAAAAAAATATTATTTAGAAATACCTAAAAAAACTAATCTTTTTTATTTAATTTAAATACATTTTTTGTGGTGATCGATAGGACTAGGAGGTTAACTCAAGGTGGTTATGTTAACCACATGTAACATCAAAAAAAATTATTTAGAAATACCTAAAAAACTAATCTTTTTTATTTATTTTAAATACATTTTTTGTGGTGATCGATAGGACTAGGAGGTTAACTCAAGGTGGTTAAGTTAACCACATGTAACATCAAAAAAAAATATTATTTAGAAAAACTTTAAAAAACTAATCTTTTTCATTTAATTTAAATACATTTTTTGTGGTGATAAATATGAGGTTAACATGGTTAACTCATAACATAAAAAAATATAATTTAGAAATACTTGAAAAAACTAATATTTTTCATTTAATTTAAATTCATTTTGTGTGGTGATGAATAGGAGGTTAACTCAAGGTGGTTATGTTAAGTTAACCAGATGTAACACAAAAAAAATATCATTTAGAAATACCTATAAAAACTAATCTTTTTATATAATTTAAATACATTTTTTGTGGTGATAAATAGGACAAGGAGGTTTTAGCTCAAGGTGGTTATGTTAAGTTAACCACATGTAACATAAAAAAAATATCATTTAGAAATACTATAAAAACTAATCTTTTAATTTAATTTAAATACATTTTTGTGGTGATAAATAGGACAAGGAGGTTTTAGCTCAAGGTGGTTATGTTAACCACATGTAGCATAAAAAAATTATAATTTTGAAATACATAAAAAACTAATTTAAATGCATTTTTTGTGGTGATAGATATGAGGTTAACTCAAGGTGGTTATGTTAACCACATGTAACATAATTTTTTCTTATTATTCAAAAATACTTAAAAAAACTAATCTTTTCAATTTAATACATTTTTTTGTGGTGATAGATAGGAGGTTAACTTAATGTGGTTATGTTAACAAAGTGGTTTGTGACAAAAATATAATTTAGAAATACTTGAAAAACTAATCTTTTTCATTTATCGGTAATTAAAATACATTTTTGGGGGATAAATAGGAGGTTAACTCAAGGTGGTTATGTTATAACCAAATGTAACATAAAAAATATAATTTAGAAATACTTGAAAAAACTAATATTTTTCAATTACCCGTAATTTAAATACATTTTTTGGGGATAAACAGGAGGTCAACTCAAGGTGGTTATGTTATAACCAAATGTAACATAAAAAATGTAATTTAGAAATACTTGAAAAACTAATATTTTTCAGTTAATTCAAATAAATTTTGCGTGGTGATGAGTAGGAGGTTAACTCAAGGTGGTTATGTTAAGGTAATCACATGTAACTTAAAAAAAATATTATTTAGAAATACCTAAAAAAACTAATCTTTTTATTTTATTCAAATACATTTTGTGTGGTGATGAATAGGATTATGAGGCTCAAGGTGGTTATGTTGACCACATGTAATATAAAAAAAACTGAAATACTTAAAAAACCAACGTTTTTTATTAATTTTAAATGCATTTTTTTGTGAAGCTGCTTGCACAATTTGTGTACAGTAATTTTTATTCACTTTTGAGGTGATAAAAATTTGTGATTTTATTTTTCAGCTCAAAGTGAATTAAAACCAATAACTATATAGGCCTACATGTAGGTGGGTAACGGTTATAACTCTACCAAACAAGACTATTGTCATTTTTCATTTGTTTGATTAGTTGATACAGTCATTGATATGTGGGGCATGGAATATGTCTTCAGACATCAAAATTTGCGAATATTTTGTTTTAAATTATAACAAATATGAGTATTTTTTATGCACTTGAAGTTGTGCTGGGTCACTGTAATCAGACACAACTACAAATGTTTGAGAATTTAAAAGCTATTAAGGGATGAAGGGCAGCGATTGACTGAGTCTACCATATGTGTCAAAGATTTTGAATGTTAACCACATCAGTCAAGAAAATAAATTATGTAGAAATATAAAAATAACACCCTGTAATCTTTTTCGTTTAGGCAATTACAATACAGTTTTTGTGAAGGTGTGTGCACAATTTGTTTGCAGTTGATTGCACTCATTTTAAGGTGATGGACAGTTGGTTACCCAGCAAACAAATGACGTTGGCCAAATATTGCTGTAATGTTGGGCCACCACTTGCGACTCTGGGTCAACACTACAACACATTGGGCAATGTCTCGTGTTTGTTGGGTATCCCTTGATGTGGTTTTGTTAACCACATCTAACAAGGTGGTTAAAGCACATGGAGCCAGCCTCTAGTGTTAAAAGTTTTGTATGTTAACCACATATAAATATCAATTTAGATACATAAAAAATATTTTTTTCATTTAAAACTAATGCATTTCTTTTGAGGTGTTACATAAATAGAATTATATTACTTCAAATGATTCCAGTGAATTTTTGTTTGATTACCTAATTTGCATATTTAATATAGAGATAACCTGTCTGAACAATAGGAAATTTTATATACTGTTAAAATGTGCTTCGATCCAGTGTGATTAAAAAAATATTGATCACATTTGTTTTAATTTTGCCTGATTTGCATAGTCAATGCATGAGCTACTAATTAGCATAATCAGAATTTTGTATATAACTGCCTTTGTCTTTAATTACTGGAAACAGTTTCTGCATAGATAAATGGAAATATTACTTTTGAAATGTGATTACCCTGATTTTTTTTTTGATTTTCATGTTTTTTAATTTTTCACAATAATTTTTAAATTTTGCCTCATTGCTATATTCAATATAGACTACCTGGTAATTAACATAATCAATATTTTTAACATTCTTGGAATATATCATTATCTCTCCTAGTGATATCTGAAATCAGTTTCTGTGTAAACATATGGAAATATAATCAAATGTCATTGTATTAAAAGTGATTTTTCTTAATTATCATGACTTTTTCTGCTTTTCACATTATTTCTGGAATATACCTCATTTGCATATTCAATTTACAGCTAATTAGCATAATCATTATTTTTAACACATAGATGGTGCCCATTGATACTTGGAATCAGTTTCTGTGAATAAATATATATATTTCCTATAAAATGTGATTGCATTGTTTTTTCCTTAATTTTCGCGATTTTTCTCGAGTTTTAACGATATTTATGGAATATAACCTTATTTGCATATATATACATTCAATGTAGTGCTAATTAGCATACCCGGTAGTCAATATTTTCAACATATATATATTTCAAAAGAATAACTGGGATCACTTTCTGTGATTAAATGGAAATATTTCTTTTAAAATATGATTATACATTCTGATTTTCCTCAATCACGACTTTTTTGAATTTTCGCGATATTTCCCTAATACTACCTCATTTGCATATTCAATATAGCGCTAATTAGCATAACCAATATTTTCAACATATATATCTTTCCAAATGTTATCTGGAATCTTGATTGAATAAAGATGTTTCTTTTAAAATTTGATTACATTGTCATTTTCCTTATTTTCCTGATATTTTGGAATTTTGATGATATTTGTAGAATATCACCTCATTTGCATATTCAATGACAATATAGGGTCTACAGCTAATTAGCATAATCAATATTTAGAAAAAAAAATTATTGAACAGAAAACACTTAGCAGATTTCAAAAATGTATAGTTTATTGGATTTCTTCCTGACACATATTGGTGAATTCAACATGACTTTTAGAAATTAGTCGAATTTCTCTCTAGAACACCATTTTAGTGCACAACTTCCGAGCTATTAATACATGGCCAATTAATCCCGTTTTCAAAATCTTAAAAATGCAATTTCTCGGAGACCGCTCAAGATTTTTTTAAAATTTAAAAAGTTTTCATCTTCTGTGACAAAGCTCTTGATGATATAAATCTAAATGATATAAAAATAGCAATTTGCATTTTTGAAGTAAAGTGCCTACCTATACTATAGTATAGTAGACTATACTATAGTCTATACTAGTCTATAGTACTAGTAGCCAGTGGCAGTACGGGGAGTACCCCACCCCTGCATGCTTGTGACCCGCAATGAGTCTGAGTCAGAGCCTCGGTCAACCCCTCAGGCTCAGCCTCAGTCACTGGATCAGTGTATGTGACTGAGGGGAGTGAGGCTGAGCCGCGATTGAACGATTCTTCTCGCGAGCGGTGTCACCGCCGACACCGGTGACCTACCCGGTGAGTTTGACACATCCCCCTGATCAATCGAGACGTTCTTGACAACATTTTATTATAATAATTTGACGTTCGCTTCAAACAAATTTAGATGAAATAAGCCAGTATCTGAAATAATGATATTTCAGCCTTTCTGGCTCTGAAATGTGTCAGGTAATGATTGACACGATCTCTGAAAAACAACAATCCTGAACTGAAGTGACCTTGACCTTTCCTTATTTTGACAGCAAATATTAGGCACCTTTGCGCTATCATAAAATTAAGAACTTAAAAAATAATGTCCTTCTCTATCCACTTCGTCTCAGAATTACATTACGAATATATAGAATAGAAAATAATAAAATGTGTGTTTATTTTTATAAAAAATTCAGGGTTGAGTTACATAATTGTTTTTGTGTCCAACACAATTATGAAAATCAAGTGATGACAGGAGCACAATGCTTATCTACACTATGTCTAAAGTAAAACTAAAAGTCACTTTAAATCTGTCACTTTCGCGTTGCATGTTTTTGCTGATGCAATTTTCATCCGATTGTCATGAAATTTTCCAAGCGTCAGATTCTAGGAGTAGGCCTAGACATTTTCCAATTTGCTCGGTCGCTCCTAAACATTTTTTAACAAATTTTTTCTGGGATCATTTTTTCATCTTCCCCCAAAATCCCTGAAAATTTGGTGGATTTTTTTGTGTATTAGCGAAGTTAGATCATTTGGCATGTAGGCCCCTACTAAATTTCCAAAATGACACCTCAGTTTAATACCATTACCGTGAAACAAGAATTATATTACATGACAAATTGCTTAACTTACAAAATACACAGCAAAATTGCACCAAATTTTCAGGGATGTTAGGGGAAAATAAAAAATAATCAAAGAAAAAAAATTGTTATAATTTTTTAAAGAGCGACCGAGCAAATTGGAAAAAGGCTACTCGCTGGATCTGGTGCAACAGACTTTAGGTTTTGTAGGGTCCGGCCAGACGAATTGTTGCTAACTGGTGGCTTCGTCACTCTCTGTAAAGCTCTGTAGTACGAATTAGCGCCGGCATGTATTTGTACGGAAGCTCATTAGAGTAAATCTAGGTCACCACCAGTGGAGTAGCCTACTGTATAGACGACCTAGCTGCACATGAGATATACATGATTTTTAGGAAAAGAAACAGATTTGGTCTATTTTAATTAGGCCTATCATTAAAATTGGACATGTCACGCATAAAAATACACACAAAAACACACACTGATAATTGCACTGGCTAATGACTACATTAATTATAAAAACAAACTTTTACTTGCTTAAACACAGTAGGTATTAGATTAGACTGGGTAATCATAAAAAGTTGGGAGTAAACAAAATAAACAATACATGAGAATAATTTAATCTTTGTAATCAATATTATGCTACAACAATATTTTAAAACAACAATTTAACATGAAGACGTTATCGGTTTCTTGGTGATTATACAATCAAACCATTTTTAGGCTGCTGTAGAGTTGGCATCATTGGTAATTTTACAGGCAAGTCAATTCCACAGTGAAGTGGTGCTGATTTGCTTCTTAATTTGCTTCTTGCATATTTTACAGAAAACCTATTAGGTCTCCTATATTATTGGACCTATAGATTATTGATTTTAAGAAAAAAATGTTCTGAACATTGTGTGGATGGAGATTGTGAGATGCTTTGTACACTAACAGGAGTGTAGAATATTTAACAAGTTTATTAAAAGGTATTTAAAGACTTTGACAAAATTTATAAAGGTTTTTTTGAAATCTAGATATTTGGCTGTATGTACCATTCTAATCCATTTCTTCTGTAGTATTAACACAATTTTATTCAGTGCCTATGCACACACATTTCCCCTTATTTCACAACCATATGATATGTACGGTAAACACATACTATTATACAACATAATTAGTAAATATTTGGACAAAACGTGACTCGCTCTCTTTACAATAAAATACCCTTTGTATAGCTTTTCTGCAAACTTCATTTATATGACTATGCCAATTTGGATTATCGTCAATAAGTACAACAAAAAACGTAGTTTTACTGACTCGATTAAAAAATCCCTACCTGTGAATAACTGAATGTCATGATTAATTTAAAAATTACCAAAAATCATGTAATTCGTCTTTGAAACATTAAGTGACAGTTTCTTTAATGCAAACCAAGTTTCCAACTTTCTTAAATTAGTTCATGACATACCATTACACTAAGAGTAACAATATCTCTATTCGAACAAAACAAGTTATAGTATCATCTGCAAATATAAAAAATTTAAACAACTTGGATACATTCACCATATCATTGATATACAATATATAAATAGTTCTTGGACCTAAGATGCTACCTTGTGGAACACCACATGTGATGTCAAGTGTGTCAGATTTAATATCTTTATAATACATATTTTGTGACCTCTTATCCAGGTAACTTGTTATATAAGAGCTGGCGACACCCCTTATGCCATATTTTTTTTATTATTAGCAATGAATGATCAATGGTGTCAAACGCTTTCTTCAGATCAATAACAATCCCAATAGTCTCAAGTTTTTCATCCATTGATTTGGTTAGCTGCTCATGTAAGTCAAGCAGGCCATGTGATGTTGATGCTTCATTTCGTTTCACCGACTCGATTAATCAAATTTCTACCTGTGAATAACTGAATGTCATAATTAATTTTAAAATTACTAAAAATCATGTAATTCGTCTTTGAAACATTAAGTGAAAGTTTGTTTAATGCAACCCAAGTTTTTAACTTACTTAAATTAGTTCATGACATACTATGACACTAAGATTAACAATGCTAATCATCCATTGATTTGGTTAGCTGCTCATGTAAGTCAAGCAGGGCATGTGATGTTGATGCCTCATTTCAAAATACGTACTGACTAGATGTTATTACTTGGTTTGCTTTTAGGAAAGTATCAAGTCGTTTGTCAGGCACTTTTTCAAAAAAATTAAGAATTGTGGACTATTGATACAGGTTAATAATTACAGAAAGATCATTTTATCATGTGTTATAGATAAAGGGATCACTTTAGCCAGTTTCATTGCATCTGGGAATATTCTGCTTTCAAATGATATAATAATATGAAACTATTGATATAGGTTAATAATTACAGAAAGATCATTTTATCACCTATTATAAATAAAGGGATCACTTTAGCTAGTTTCATTGCATCTGGGAATATTCTGCTTTCAAATGATATATTAATATGTGTGATGTGAAGTGCAGTATAGGCAATAGTCTTTTTTATCATTTTAAAACTTACATCTAGATAATCAATTGAAGTTTTACTTGAATTTTTATTTACAATATAATTGATTTCCTGTGCCGTGACTGGTTCTATGTCACTTCAATGGTTCATTCATGATATTAAATATTGAAATTCCAGGTTTTTTATATTCTTAGCTATGGTTGGTCCCACATTCACAAAAAAATTATTGAAACAATTAGATATGTCTTGGTGCCTCATATATGTTTTGTTATTCCATTTAAAATTAGATATGGGTGTGGTTAATGGTGATTTTTTTTTTATTTTATTTAGTACTTTCCAATTTTTTCTTCATATATTTTTTTTGAGCCATTACCTTATCATAGTAATCCTTTTTTTTAATTTATCATGAGTGCCGTTAATGTATTTTTATATTTATTATAACGATATTCAGATTGAATTGTTTTACATTTAAAAACAAATCGTCATAATATATTATTTATCTTTTTGCATGCTTTTAGTAGTGATTTTATAACCCAAAGCTTTTCAGCTGATTTTTGTTCCTGGTGTCTATTGGACAATGTTTATTAAGGATATATATGAATGTCTTATAAAATCATTATAGCAGTGATTGCCATCGGTTGAAGCCATCACACTTGTCCAGCCAGTCTCACACAGTTCGTCTGAAAATGCATCATTGTCAGTCATTTTGCGTTTAGATATTTTCTTTACATAGTACTTCTTCTTGTATTTGCTGCTACATGTAAATACTGGAAGTGGTCACTGATCTAAGTAATAATAATTCTACTTTTTGTTTCAAATTTCAAATCATTCATAAATATAATATCTATAAAGGTAGCAGAGTATGAAGTAATTCTAGTAGGTTAGGTGATAAAAGGATGAAACCCCATATAAAAGGTTGTATTTATAAAATGTGTTGTTTTATAGTGATTTTAAGCCTAGTGAGCTCAATGATAAAATCTCCACAAAGATATGTCTATTGTTTATTATTCTTCAATAAATTGTTTATTGAATCTGTTCCCATGCAAGTATGTGGAGTTCTGTAAATACTGATTATATTGATACATTTGCTGTGTGATATTTCTATGTTGCCACTGATGCTATCACAACATTTATTTTTCAGTTGTAAATTCAGTCTCAATTTTTTATAATAAATTTGCATCCACATAAATAGCAACACCACCACCACAAAGTTTATTATTTTTTCTGTGTTTACTGTATGGTATATACCCATCTAAACCAATCAGACTAATTAAAGTGCTATCTTTAAACCATGGTTCAGCAATTGAAATAACAACCGGTTTCCTTTCCATAGTGTGTATGAGGTGCTTAATTTTAGCAAAAAAAAAATTCACACTTCTTGAATTAATTTGAAACATAGTTAATCCAGATTTTGAATTTAGCTGGCTGTTTGTTTGTTCTGTAGTAAAATATGTACATGGACATGTGTTGTTACGGTTATAGTAGAAATGGTTGTCTGGCTTTCTATTTTATTCCATTTAGCCTACAGCATCTCTGATATTATATTCGCCTAGATTTTTTATTTTACATATAGCTAGACTATATGTGTATTTGTAATTGTTTTTTTCTAATTCATTGTTGGTTTAGTTTAGTTTTAGTAAATTTCAATAGCGGTCCTGCAATAGTTTAAACGGTTATAATATCATAAAATGCGCAATAATCATTACAGAAATAATGTGCTAAAATCTCTACAACATATGGTTTTCTGACTGGGTCATGTTTTAGGGTATTTGTATAGATCTAACGTTACACATTTAAAATTGTAATTCAAGTCAAACATCACCACTCGTGAAAGTTTGTCACCGGTGTTAATTCTGTGGTTTTCATTTTGTTATACCGGTATCTGATAAGAGCTAGGCCTATACTAAAACAACAACAACATTTTTTACTACTTTTTTCAGTGCATTCTTTCAATAATTCTCTATTGAAATCATAAAAAAATGTATCCGTCATTCTTTCTATCTACTTAACAAGAGTATTTACTGCGGATCAAATTGTCGTGGCGGTTGCAATTTCCTTGCAAGATAGGCAAGTGCTGTACTGTCATGCAAGCCACAATAGCCCACATACAATTACCTACATATTTATTTTTAGATTTGCAAACAGCTGGAACAAAAAAACTGAAACTTCTAGCAACTGTGTCCAGAATGACACGGGCTCACAGCTGAAACTATTCGCAACTGTGTACAGAGCGGCAGAAGACTTGAGGTCATGTTAAAAATAATGCGCCCTCTGACGGCTTTTAGAAATAACAACACCTTATTAGCGCAGGTTCTATACCTGCTCTAAACACTTTGACAGACCAAAATTCAATAAAGAGTCCACTAACATTTAAGGGCTGACTTAATACCACAACTATAACAAAGATGTCCGTATCAACTGTTCTATGTGCAAACCGATGAATATACAGGAGACAATATGTTTAATTTTGGTATCTAGTATCAATGTACACTCATTCTCAGTGTTCTGTCTCCGGGTGACAGTGTAGTATCAATGCTGCATGTTAATATGATCACCGCCCATTACGTCACATGTATTTATCACTATAGTGGCGAAATGACAATTTAATGCAGCTAGTAGGCCTACAATACTGGTAATTACAAAATGGTGTGAAATGTTTACAAGAAAATATATTGTAAATTACATTGATGAATGCCACTAACCTGGTCAGTTGGCATTTCAGATCAGTTATGAGTTGTACATTTCCTTTTTTAGAATCAGCATAGATAGCTAGGTTTCTCTGCTGTAGTTCTGTAGGTGAACAGGAAGGAAGCACCTTTTATAATAAGCTGTGTCCAGGGTGAAAAACCAGGGATAGGCTTCAATGCTGAGAGAGTTTCTTTGTTGGGGATAAACGTTGGCCTCTTGTTCTGATAAATTTGCAATATAGACCCCCATTACAAGAGTTTTTATTTAGTTTCTCTCTTTATTCCACATCTAGTATGCCTATTAGTTCATTCACTATGACCGTATTAAATAATTATGTCACTTTCATGAGAAGGTTCAAGCTAGCTTCAGAGATCACATGATGAGAGATCACATGATGAGTACTCTCAGCAACAGATACAACTTCAGAGTTAATGTGGTGTTTGATCACTATTTACAAAGCCTTAAGACAGGAAGTTTGAATTCTTAGGATAGGTTGCCACAAGGCTATAATCGTATTGAATCTGTTTTATTAGCAGATCACATCACAGTGATTGAGAATAAAATGTGTGTTTAAAGATTTGCAAATGTGTGGTCTCAAGCAAAACGAATATGAGTAATGTTGAAGTTGTGAGTCTAGTTCAGCGAGTGAAAATTGGGGAGGCTCAAAATGTAAATAAGATAGCTTAGAGGACAAAGGGTTAAATATTCGCCCATGTGGTTCATAACGATATATGTACGATATATTATATTATATTATATTTTAATCTCCATGAATGAATTTATTTGTAATATACACGAGGAGATAATGCTTTCAATATTGGTAGCTGATATGTATTTTTAAAAATATAATCACTCTCATAAATCCTTTCTAAAATATGAATAATTACGATTTACTATTTTGGTCGGGGACCATGCAATGGCAAATTGATCGATTTATTCGAGCAAACCACACAAGGTGTTTCATTGAAATGAAAACCCGATTTTCACTAGTGGTTATAAAGAATGTGCTATAATATTTGACCCGCCAAATAAAAAGGGCAGTGAGCAGTGGTGAGGTTTAATATTTCAAAATATACTTTTTTAGTTTATTTAATAGCCGTGTCCTTCCTGTTTTATTAACTGAAATATTTTTTTATTACTTTTTCTTCATGAGATTTCAACTGCTTTAATTCAACGGATTAAACCTGGTGTTGCATAAGTTTTTTTTACTCATATGCAAACAGAAAATGTAGGCTTACATCAAAATAAATGTTAATATTACTTACAAATAACGCTTAAAATCTCAATAATACGTATTATGTTTTTTGGTCTCCTTATATTCTTCTTGATCAGTATAAACTGACATGGTTTTATTTTTTTTTAATGTTGAGCCTTGTAACAAATCCACATCTAAAAATGATGCAGGATAATTAGTGGTTGTTTGCACCAACCGAAAATTGACAAAAATCCCGGCTACGTTTCCATCAGAGACAACAGTATTGCTGCTGAACAGCAACGAGATAAAGGAGCTGGCATCGAATGCATTCACAAGCTGTGCTGGAATAAATACTTTAAATTTTAGCCACAATAAGATATCTGTCTTGCATCCAGACTCTTTCAAAGGCTTGACGTCGCTGAGAAATCTTTTTCTAGATCACAACCAGATTGTTCTTCCGAAGGAAGACACACGTCTTTTTTGAGATTTGCTGCAACTGCGAGTTTAAAAACTGAATGAAAATTGGAAGAACTTGACACATAACCAAGGAATTTTGTTTTCCAATTTAACACAATTGACAGATTTGAACATAGATAGCGTTGGTGTACCTGACGATTTCCCACAAGAGTATTCAGCTTTAAAAAAACTGAACAAACTTACAATATTCGGTGGTCTTCAACAGATATCCAACAACACATTTCAAGCATTTCGCCTGCTCGATGTGAGAGAACTTATTGGTGGATTGTTAACAGACGTCCAATCAAGGGCATTTGACCATTTTGCGAACTTAACTCTCCTGGACCTGAGCTACATATTCATGCTTGGTTTTCATGGGGCGTCTAAAGCATAATATGGTCTACAATTCACAAATATACAAACCTTGATCCTGCACAGAGCGGCGCCATATAATCAAGCTATAGTCACACTTGGCAAAAGTTTCTACGAAGGTTTGGAACAAACGAACTTAACAACGCTAGTTCTTAATGCTAATAATATTATAATTTTGAAAGCCCATTTTTCAACATATACTCCACATTTAACGTATCTGAGCATGCAATATAATCGCCTAATGCATATCGAACGCTTAGAGAGTCCTATCATCTTTAACTCCTCAAATCAAGTTGCTAATCTGAAACTAGATTTGAGCAGAAATAATATTAATTTTATTTCTGATCACTTTTTCAATCACGTTGGAAGATATAATCTTGAATTATTTTTCAACAGCAACCATCTCGGTGAACATGTATATAATGATATAGATGGCAGAACATTCAGAGAATTGTGTAACTTGAGAAAAATTAACCTTCACATGAACCTGATAAAGTACTTACCAGTCATTATCTTCAAACATCTAAGTAAACTTGAAAGTTTAAAACTCGGGCAAAACTCATTGCGTTCAATAACATTTGACATAGCCGCGTTGCATGACCTGACATAGTTAAATATTTCTTCAAATCTTTTTGTTATGCTAAACAGGAACGAGAGGGAAACATTGGACATGATGAATGCTCGAATACCCCCTTGATGTAGACCTGAGCCAAAACCCACTAGAATGCTCTTGTCAGTCGTTAGATTTTTTTAAATTGCTCCTCGTCACAAAAGTAAATGTATCTGACTGGACAAAGTACACCTGCATGTATAATGAAGATCTTTGGGAGCTGGAACAATTAGAAAATGTTATTGTCTCCGAATTGAAGATCCGTTGCAATAGTCACATCTGGGTGATCATGGTATCTGTTAGTATCGCTGTGGTTGCCATCGTAATAGACACGTCTATAATTGTTTCTCGTCATCATTGGGATATTCGTTACACATGTCTAAGACTGGTATTCAAAAGAAGGTATCGTAGATAAGAACTGTACTTAAACGAGCAGCTTCCATATGATGCATTTATCATTCTGACCTCAGAGATTATGCAGCGGGTGTTTACCTGAGCGACATCTATGTGTGGCATTTATGTCAAACATGATGTCAATTTTGTCAAAAATGAACTCATACCAAAGCTTGAGGCGAGAGATGAAGAAGAATCATCTGCTCTTCAACTTGTGGTTCACCACGGAGACTTTGCGCTGGGAGCGGCAATACAAGACAATATCTTGAAAGCCGTAGCAGAAAGCAGGAAAACGGTGTTAGTTGTGTCAAGTCACTGTTTGCAAAGTAAATGGTGCAACTACAAGGTGGAGATAGCGAGCATGAAATGTTTTGAGAAGGGACACGACCTGATTGTTTGCGTAGTTCACGATCTAAAATATCATCGATCCTTCAAAGCCTGGTGAGAAAAAATACATATTTGAAAATCCCTGAACATCGGGATTTCTGGCAAAGACTGCGCATGGCTTTATGCACTCGACCATAAATGTGCACACATTGTCCATGCGGCCGTGTACTAGAACAAATGCAATTAACAACTGATTAAGACCGTATGTCAGTCATGCATTGTAATAATTATGCATTGTAATGCATCGTTGGGAAGGCGAGATGGGCTTATCTCAGCACAAGTCACCACATCAAGCCTAAGTCTTTAGGCGTGGGTTTGATACGGTGACGAGTGCTGAGATCAGGCTATGTCGCCGTAACCAACGATGCAGTATGTATTTTCTCGTACGAATATCTATTTAACATGTTTAAAGCCGTAAAAGTGCGAAAACTAAAGTTCTCAAGATTGTTTTAACAACTCCTATGTTATGTGGCCGATTTCACAAAAATGGTCACAATGGCAGTATTTTGGGGCAAGAAATAGACAGTTGAATAACAGAAACACTAATTGTTTTATCTTTCTAATGTTTTTACTATTGGAAAAGTTAGATACGTGGCAGACAACAAAGTAACCATCAGAGGGATTGCAATAGCCTTTCACACTTAAAAAGTAATAATACCTCAAAAAAATTTTAGGACGGATTTTTTTCCCGATGAATTTACATGTGTTTTTCGATAGTAATTTACAAGCACCACATGCAATGTAATGACAAATGAAGTATTTTGATATATGTATCAGTCCCTGCGGATATATAACAGCCGGAGTTTGAGTACAATAAGTTTACGCATTATATGGGCTCGTTTAATATCGATTATATGCTACATTTTTTTCAAGACAGTATATTACATTTATTATCGGATTATTATCAGATTTTATAAACCCACTGTTATATTACACAGATTAGCCTATATTATAAGATAAGTCCGATATTATTTTGTGGGATAAAACAAAACAAAAATGGCGGCCATCTTGAATTTTCAAAATGCCACCTATATAATCACACATTGTATATAATTTTAATTAAAAACTAAGACTGACGTATAATAAGTCATTTTGTTGTTTTTTTGCTTTATGTTTGTTTGTTTCACCAAGAGTAGCCTATTGAGAGGTGCTCAATGCATATAAACCACATGAATTGGGTACACAACGGGGTTTGTCATAAATTAATATTGAAATGGTGTCTTTTTTGCATTAACATTGATATTATTCAGATAATACAGCTTCAAACCCAGTGATTGCAGTAATTTAGTTGATTGTGGTGAACTATTTCTGACATTTAGTCATGTGTTTAAATGCAGCCGTGTTATCATAATTGGAATAGCCCTTTAGCATGTTTAGGCTACAATTATTTTCAGATTACAATAGGACAATTTTTTTGTTTGCCATATATGTTAACAACAACATGTACATGCCTAACTTAAATAAATGGGAAATTAGATTTGACCGCTTGGCATACGCATATACACTAGTATCCTAAATGATCACCATTGACATCTTCATGCCACAATTTGTTGAAATTAGATTATGTATTTAATTAAACTTATCAGTGCTTTTTAAAACCTGCTAGATGACCACGCTTAATTCGCTTAACACTTAAATGCAAATTGATTTTAATTGCATGGTTTTAAACTAAATAAAACAACAATAATGCCTGCATTTATCTTGTTGTCGCGGCCATTTCTAATTTCAATACGGCCTTCATGCGTTTAATTTTTTACTTCGACCCCACCCAATAAGTGAAAACCATGTAATAAAGGTAGGCAATTTGGTCAGCGAAGTCAAATATTTCGATGAAATATGCAATCAAGCATAACAATTATTGATTAATATAATCACGTCCTCGCACAATCGCACATTCGTTAAATATAAACATTAAAAAATCATTCACCGTCCAATAGTCTAAATGATGTCATATGATGACAGACGATCGAATGGCGGCCACTTTTAAAAAAAATTATGTTGGCCGCCATTTATATGCCGATTGACTACTGAAATATAACATGAATGTTATAAGTGCTATTTCGTTGTTTTGAAATAAAGAAAGACGATTTTACTCACGCAAGTTGTTCATCTCATTGGAGAGGTAGGTTATTTGCGATTTTAATGACGACAACTTTGAAAAACCTCCAATGTGCTATGATAATTTTATTTTATTGCAGATGCGAGAAAAATGTAATGAAGCATGCCAAAACAAACCTCAGATCATATTATGCATGGTTTTGTCAAAAAATTGCCAAACTCATCAACTATAATAATGTGTTCCAAATTCTATATGTCGGTCATTTTTGCTTTTAGTATTTTCAGCAGAAACGTTCCAAATTCAGACTTTTAAACAAAGTATTGCATAGTCAGCGACAAAAAATCATTTTGAAAATTGCTCATAAAAAAAATGTCAGCATATCTTAGAGCCGACCATTATATTACTCAATACCTAAGTAGACAATTCAAAAAAGTTGTGTTTTTAGTGGACCAACAATAGTGTTTTTTTAAGAGGGGATTCTTTTTTTAGGGGGTGGTGGGAGTTCTTCACAATTTTTTAGCTGAATAGTTCTATGTAATTACACGTGTTTCTCCTTTTCACTGGACACTTTTGAAATAATTATAGTAGGCTTATATTTTTGTTGTAATCGTCTTTGAAACCCATTTCATTTGATTAGGAATACGGGGACAGTGGCAGGATTCCACTTTCGTTTTGTGTGATGGTGTTACGCCTCAGTGACGTCATAGGATATATAGCTTATTCCGTTTCTAGGTGACGGGAAGAAAAGGAAACTGGGTAATTGTGTACACACGTGTGTTGATCCTAAATACAACATGTGCCATAAACGTTTTGAAAATTTTGCAGATGCAGATAACACGTGTGCATGCTATAGAACCATGATTTTGCGATCGGGAAAGACGAAATCAACAAATGGACTAAAGAGACAATGTCCCTGGAAACGCAGCTTGCATAAATCCCACCTTCCCCTTCCAGGCCCGAACCCGATACAGTCAATCACAGTTTGAGGAGAGAAATAGAGCAATCCAGGAAAGATCGCAGCCATGAGTGACAGCGATGAGATGTATATGGATAGCTGGCGCTCCTGGTTTGTGTGTCTGGGATGTTTCCTCTGCCAAGTCATCGTGTTGGGATTTTTGCACGCATACGGTGTTTTCTTTGTTGTTTTTCTGGAAGAATTTAAAGAAAGCAAAGCTAAAACAGGTAGGCCTACTGGAGGACAACTGGCAGTACGATTGATATGGTCCGGTAGGAATTTTACCCACTTGAAATATCGTGTCTCGTTGCGCCTACGTCGCCCCACAACTTCAAATTATCAAACAATATCTAAAATAATAGTAAATACATGTATGCAGAATTTAAATAAAAACAGATGTAAATCTAGCTAAGTTAATGCTTATTTTTCCTACAAGACTTATATTAAGTTATCTTGGAAATTTGAACATGTTTGAGGACACATAAAAAGGGTTATGGAATTCAAGTATTTAGATCTAGCATATAATTAGGCCTCACGTTGACCCTTAGAGTGCGGGGAACTATGTTAGACGTCAGAATCTGACGTCCGATTGTGACGTCTGAAGTCGATCCCAGCATTGAAAGTGTAAAATACTTTTGATGCTAGACCCATAAGTTCATAACATACTTGTGTATAGCCTAGCCCTATAGGTATTCAAATAAAGCGGAAAGAGATACAGTTTTCGTAATTTCAAATTGAAGAAAACCCTTTGCCCTGGTCTCCATGATTTAAACAACGCTTTAATTAAGGTTAGGCCGAAGGTTCAAAGGTTGCCTTTGTGTTCCAGCTTGGATTGCATCCCTGGCATACGGCATCACCATGTTCCTTGGTCCGGCGGTGGGGTACCTGATCAACCGTATGGGCCACAGAGCGGTGGCCATGTCCGGCTCTGTGGTCTGCACCATCTCGCTTATTGCCAGCTCCTTCGCCACCAGCATCAACATGTTGTTCGGGACGTTTGCAGTGCTGTACGGTATCGGGATGAGCCTCAACTACACGCCAACAATGTGCATTGCGGACCGGTATTTTAGGCGCCACATAGTGGCGGCCACAGGTATCATGATGTCCGGGAGCAGTGTTGGAACTTTGATCATGTCTATTTCATCAAAAAACCTCGTGGAAAAGTATGTCAATTAATGCTACAATATCTCACTGACTATAGTTGGAAACAAAAGGTTTTGAAGGGCTATTTACTGTACAGTATATAATTTTAAACAGGTTGATTTTAGAGTGATCTTCGTTCACTTATTACAAAATTTTTAATAGACTAGTTTACTAATAATTAAATCTTCACTAGATTGTTCTACTAATATCAATGAAGCTTGGTTCATCTGGAGCTCAACAATCACTCGACAAATTAAACAACATACCACGATCGAGTATAGACCTACCTGTGAAAAATTGTTGCAAGCATCCATGGCTTGAATCATGGACGACACAATTAACGCCGCAGATAAAGCAAAAATAAGTAACGATTACTTTCACTCTGATTTACTATACTCCTAAATGATACATTAATCTGCCTGCCCTCTCAGTTTAGTATAACAAAGTGCTCGCCAATAAATATGTTTTTTTTCGGAAATTGATGTAGCCAATGTGCTGAAAAGGTTAGATATTAAAAAAGCCCTGGGCCTGGTGACACACCCCTAATAGGGGACGTAGCCTATTCTAATATATGGTCTAGTACCAGTTCACAAAAAAGGCAAGAAATGCAAGGTTGCAAATTATTAGGCAACAGACGATGCAATTTCACTCCTCAACAATGTCAGTAAAATTATGGAACGATTTGTATTTCATCATATTAATCCAGTTGTTAGTCCACACAATAATTTTGCTCAACACGGTCTTATGAAGCATCGTTGATAATATGGTGGTAGCTTTTATGCAATGATTATTATTGATATTGTACCTTTTTTTCATGTTTTCAATTAGAAAGTCAAATAATAATACAAAATAATCCTGGTAATAACAGAGAATGGTTTCACATATGCTCGCCGTATGTAGAACCTTTGTTTATCTATATTCACTATCAATAAATGGAACTAAATTAGAGTTGGACGATCTACACAAAAATGAATTAATTATGCTGCCGCAAAACTGTTTTTAATTGAATATTAAACACCTTCCTAAATATATCTTATAATTTACTTCTTCAAGGTCGTTGTTTGAAGGTAGAATTTGCCTCAGTAGTTTCAGTTTCAAATGGACAAAAAGCTGGGGCCTACACCATGCGTGCATACTCATAGTTTATATCATGGCTAAAGTCGTATCGTCTCACATATATCAGTCCGACCTAGTTGTATTCTTTATATAGGGTCATGGGCCCTGTATCGTACCGGGGCCGCAGGCCCAAGGTAACAATGCAGGGTTCATCATCCGAGTGAGAATACAAGTGGGGAGGGCTGATATGCAAGGCGATACAACCTTGGCCATCTTATTGTCGTTTTGTCACATAGCAACATTTTCCGTCAAAATACGTACAGTGTACCCGCGCGGCAATAACGTTATGTCTTGTAGGCCTACACTATGAGCCGATACCTCCTTTGTATATCTAAGCCACTGTGATGGGCTATTTGTTATGTTTTAACTTTTGCTTTCATCAGGTTTGGATGGGCTGTAACATTTCGTGTGATGGCAGGACTAGTGTTGTTCAGTGCCGTGTGTGGCATGACATTCCAGCCACTGCCATCAGGTCGCGGGTTGAGCCTCACCCAGCTGCAACACTCCAAAAAACCACCGCCGCCAAAGAAAGTGCTCTGGAAAAACGCTCCTTACCTTGTTTGGCTGCTCAGTGTAACATTCGCCATGTTCGGGTACTTCATACCATACGTGCACCTAGTGAGTAGTATCAGACCATAATGAAGAGTAAAGTGTAGGTTCATTGTATTAATTTAAACTAGTTCGTGTACAATAGGCCTATGGATACTAGCAATGACGAAACGTTGGCCAAATGATTAAATGTTTAGTCAGCGTCATAGGCCTAGCTGAGTTTCTGCTATATTTAAGTCAATAAATAATATGCGGGCGAATTTCGTGTGTGACTATGACATTTCTATTGTAACATTAACTTTGATTAGGCCTATATTGCCAAACTGAAGTCATAGCATTCGCTCTTCTATCTGGTTAAAAAACATATTAAGGACACATTTCATCTTTAAACGTCACTATTCAAACTCTAGCTGTCTGGGATCAAGCACGCGACCCCTCGGTCAGTGCTACGGGTTGACGCTGAACACCCCACAAACTGACATGCTCACATCTATATAATAGGTCTACTTGCAGTCCCATTTCTACTACACATTCTGTTGATTTATACTGTTTTCAAAGCGAATCATTGTAAATGCTGACTTTGTACAGCTTTCTATAGTTAAAAAGTTATCTGAGATGAGAACCTTTTGAATTCTATATAAATACAAGATGTTCTGTTTCAGGTGTCTCATACTCAGCAGTCTTTAGGTTTTACTGATTCTGAAGCTTCTACTCTCATGATGACTCTTGGAGCAGCTACTGCTACAGGAAGAATAGTGTTCGGTAAAATACTTGGCTTGACATCCTCCACCACAAAAAAGGTGTACGCCATAATGGTATGTATTATTACACCCATAGTAGAATTGCGAAACCGACGTGTGCAAACATGCATGATCTCCAAATGATCACTTTGACTTGACCATTTTTAGTGTTATAGGCCTATTTATTGTTTGCGTTTTTAATAAACACTGATAAAGTGGCCGTGTTCTGTGACAATCTTAGTTAAACATTAAGTTATGAGATAAGCTGGTACACGAATGCATGCATACTGTTAAATATCAAATCATCTCAATTGAAAAAAAAAAAAAAAAAGATAACAAATAATAATGAGCAATCGTAACCTGCACAACATCAAGTGGACAACAAGTATTTGATATTGCGCTACAATGTTTAAAATAATGTTTTTTATTTTTAACATGCCATCACGGAACCATAAAACTTTACTCGATTTATTTTCTAGCTTGCACAGTTGATTTTGTAGCACCTACTTGAAATGTTGTTTTCAGTAACCAACATGTTATCTGGGACCTTAGATATTCGTTCGAACGGTAATTAACTTAACTTTAATTTTCGATGTAAATCTGTCGTTTGAACCGAAAGCAAATGAAATGTTTGTCACTTAATTAAGGAAGACGTAAAAATGTGATCTAACATGATCAATTTGAGTTGGCTTAATTATTGATATATAGCTAGGCTACACACTAAATTATTTTGCTCAGTCATTTTCAGATGTGTTTCATTCCATGAAGTGGTGAATATTTCCTCCCCTTTTCCTTTCAGTGTGCCATGACCGCCACCGGCGTTGCCTTCTTCATTCTGCCCACATTGAAGTCTTTCAGTATGATGTTGGTGTATGTTATCACAATGGGACTGCTGGACGGCTGTATTGTGGTATTGCTACCAGTGCTGACATACCTACTGGCTGGAAAAGGAAGCCAAGTGATCGCCTGGGGTGTTGTTAGCTGCTGCTCGTCAGTCACGTTTACCTTGGGCCCACCTGTGGCTGGTCGGTATTATTATACCACTTAGTATGTGCTTGTAGGGCAATATGAGACCCTTTTTTTTGTAAGATTTGAACCCCACAAGGGTTATTTGTTCCCAGTCAGGCTTAACCCATTTAGCGCGTGGACCGTCTTTAAATACGTCAGAATTTGCCGTCTACAGAAGACAGATTCTGATGTATAAAGACTATCCCTGCACTGAAAGAATTAAAATTTGTATAATGGTCGTAGACCCATAACACAGGTATTCAAATTAATCAGAAAAAGTTAACTAAGACAATTATGATAATTTCCAATTGAAAAAAACACTTTGGTCTCTATGGTTTATCATGTTTATACAAAATAATTGAGCGCTTTAAACAAGGAGGGCCTCAGATCAATCTATTGTCTGACCGGACAAACTGTTATAAACTTTTTTTCTTCTGGTAGGCCAAGATTGATAATTTATGGCTCTAAGCAATTACATGTCGAACCAAATAAACAGACTGAACAGACCATAACGTTAGGAGAAGACAGGACACAGTGAATCACAAGAAATGTTTTATATGCTCTCATCTCGTTGTAAAGGGATTGCCGCTTTCTGCAAGAAGGGGTATTGTGTATTGAACTGAGGCAGAGTAACCTTGCCAGTTTGTAACCGCTTTAGGTGGGGGTGATAAAAAATAAAAGTGATTAACTGTGTCCATATACAAGGGCACAGTGAATCGGCGTCCGGGGTACACTGAATCGGTTTTCGGGGCACAGTGAATCGGCTCCAAAGAGGAATCGAAAGAGCAATGTGCTGCCTAAAATTGTCCATCACGATTACCACCACCCCTCACTACCACTACCCTCAACCCCCAATCAACCCACAATCACCACCACAATGCACCAACAACCACATACACCACATTAGCACTCATAATCACCACAACCATGTACCATCAACCACAGTCACCACTCACAATCACCACCACTATGCACCACCAGCCACAATCACCTCCCACAATCACCACCACCATGCACCACCAACCACAATCACCTCCCACAATCACCACCACATGCACCACCAAACACATTCACCACAACACCTCCCACTATCACCACCATACACCACCAACCACATTCAAACATTACCTCCCACAATCACCACCACCATGCACCACCAACTACAATCACCTCTCACACTCACCACCACAATGCAGCACCAATCACAATCACCTCCCACAATCACCACCACCATTCACCGCCAACCACAATCACCTCCCACAATCACCACCACCATGTACCACCAACCACATTCAACACATCACCTCTAACTAACATCATCACCATGCAACACAATCACCTCTCATAATCACCACCACCATGCACCACCAGCCACATGTACCACCAACCACATTCACCACATCACCTGTCATAATCACCACCACCATGTACCACCAACCACAATCACCTCTAACAATCACCACCACCATGCACCACCAGCCAAAATCACCTCCCACAATCACCACCACCATGCACCACCAACCACATTCACCACACCACCTCCCACTATCACCACCAACCACAATCACACATCACGTCCCACAATCACCACCACCATGCACCACAAACCACAATCACCTTTCAAAATCACCACCACTATGCAGCACCAACCACAATCACTTCCCACAATCACCACCACCATGCACTACCAACCACACCACCTCCCACAATAACCACCACCATGTACCACCAACCACATTCACCACATTACCTCATACAATCACCATCACGGTGCACCACCAACCACATTCACCACATCACCTCTCATAATCACCACCACAATGCACCACCAGCCACAATCATCTCCCACAATCACCACCACCATGCACCACCAACCACCTTCACAACATCGCCTCCTGAAAAAACCCATCACGATGCACCACCAGCTATCACCACCATGCATGTACCGGCAGCCACAATCACCTCCCACAATCACCACCACTATGCACCACCAACCACATTCACCACACCACCTCCCACAATCACCACCACCATGTACCACCATCCACATTCACCACATCACCTTATACAATCACCATCACGGTGCACCACCAACCACATTCACCACATCACCTCTCACCAACACAATCACCATGCACCACAGACCACAATCACCTCCCATAATCACCACCACCATGCACCACCAGCCACATGTATCACCAATCACATTCACCACATCACCTCTCATAATCAGCACCACCATGCATCACCAACCGCAATCACCTCCAACAATCTCCACCACAATGCACCACCAACCACAATCATCTCCCACAATCACCACTGCCATGCACCACCAACCACATTCACACGTCACCTCCCACAATCACCACCACCATGCACCACCAACTACAATCACCTCTCACAATAACCACCACTATGCAGCACCAACCACAATCACCACCACCATACACTACCACTTACATTCACCACAAAACCTCCCACAATCACCATCACTAACCACAATCACCTCCCACAATCACCACCACTATGCACCACCAACCACATTCACCACATCACCTCTCACAATCACCACCACTATGCACTATCAACCACATTCACCTCCCACAATCACCACCACTATGCACCAACAACCACATTCACCACATTATCTCTCACAATCACCACCACTATGCAGCACCAAGCACAATCACCATGTCAGAACCTACAATCACTACAACTATGCACTATCATTCACAAACAATCACAACACAATATCCACACTACCAGACATCACACCACTCCACACATATATTAACGGCATATCAATACCCTCGTATAGAGATACCATCACCTAAGTCACTCAAATTTATTGATCATGCTCATGACACTGTTTTTACCGAGAGGTTTGATTTTCTAACCAATAAAACACTTAAAAAGAGACACCTATAACTGCTTATGCATTTTGAAAACATCATTTGCAAAGGGAATATCTCACTGGGGTACTGTGAATCACCTTGGTTGGGGCACAGTGAATCGCTGGGCACAGTGAATCATGAGTCACTGTGCCCCATTGCATTCAATGCCCTATTAACTAGGCTCCCCATGTCACATGCAGCTCAAATGTCAAAGAAACTCTTGTTCAGTAGTGTTTTAAATAAACACTCTTAACATTACAAGACTAATCAATTAATACCTCTGAACGATCTACATTACACGACACACAAATCCAAGTCACATAAATTTACTTTTGTTGGATGAAAACACACTTTACCTCGCTATATTGCAGGTAAATATCTTTTGATATTCCTTTAATATTTCAAGAATGGGTAATCCCAGAACGTCACGTCGTATTCCCGCTGTCAATAATCTATAAATAGCCTTTGATACACTTTGCCCGTGATTCACTGTGCCCCGTCTTCCCCTACTGCCGAAATTGGTACAGCATTTTATTATTGAAAGCGTGCTAAAATAATTCACGTTCAGATGCGACGGTTGACGTAACTTTAACTTTAGAGATAATGACCAGGGTTAATTAACAGCTACAATTAACACTTACTTGTCTCAGTAAAACCTTTTAATTTTTTATCTGTGGTGCATTATGCACTCAGCATCTTTAAGAATTTTCTGCACTTTCACCATATCCATTGCCCACACGTTTAGTCCGCTGACCAGTTTGAATCTTTTATGTAACCAGTAGGGGCATAGGCTTATCATTGATGTATCATAAGAGCAACGCATTATCTGGACATGCTAATAATGGCATGCTAGAATACTCTAAATTGAGATCCTTGCCTTAACTTGTTACCAGGGTTTCTGATTGTATTTTTTCTTTTCTTTTCAGGATATTTATCGGATGCGACTGGATCCTATACTTTAGCGTTTAGATTGGCTGGAATTCCATTGATCATTGCAGCGAGCATACTAGCATTGATTCCTTTTAAGTTCAACGTGGGACATCGAGCACATATATCGAACAGCGAAACCCTAGCAGAATGCACAGCTCGCTTAGGTTTCGAATCCCCTCCAAGAGAAAGCGAAATGTTCATGACGACCACAAGTGAATGCTCCACCACACGATCTCGCAAAATATCTCAAGAACTTGAAGATGTTGCTTAAAATATGAAACGTTTGGCTTGAATAATATTGTATATTGTTTGTTATAAAATATTGAAAAGGGGATAGTAAACATATTTAAAAAGCATAAATGGTGTCGGCTCAGTTTCATCATCGAGTTTTTCAGCCAACCAATATTTATTCGTATTATTATTATCAATAGATATCATCATAACGCATATATATCTGTATGTTAGCATAGTCTAGTAGCCACCCCAACTGCTACAAAATAATTAATTTTGTAATTAACGCAAAGCCTATCATGCAATGCTCATGAACCTGAAATTATTATTCCTTTTCCTGCCAAGCAACCTTATTTAAATTTCCACCCACCGGAGGCTGTTTAATTTGAGACCAGACATTTGCAAATCATGTTTAAACACCACTACCAATAACTTGATCGATTAATAAAACGGATTAAAAACTATTAGTCATTCTGAGCGCTTAAAAAGCTAATAATGTTGTCACCTCAGAATAGAACCGGCGCTTCCTCCCTCCTTCGGAATCCCAAGGGGACCTAATTCATGTCATCGACCAACCAAACACGAGGCATTGGCCCACTATTGGATTATGTCCAACGTCAACCCGGTATTATAACATCACCGTGACCCGGGTTGTGACAGTCTTAATTCCTGTCACGAATCATTCACATCCAGAGCACATCTTTACACATAGGGCCTACACAAAAAATACAAATACACGCCGGTGATGAGACAATCCATGGCCTAAGATGAATGAGAACACATGATATTGTTATTTGTTTTCTTGTTCAATTGGCTGTAACAATACTTACTATTGGGAAGGCGAAGTGCTTCACTGTTAAAACACTAAACATCTTGTTGGGAAGGCGAAGTGCTTAACAGTTACAACACGAAAAATATAGTTATATAAACCTTAGACTAAAGTGATTTTTCTATTTAAAATTATCATAATTCAGAAGTGTCTTAGCTAGCTTTTTTTGCAATTTTCAGCATTTACCTTCAACCCTTTAAGCGCGGGGACAGTCTTTAAACGTCAGAATCTGACGTCTGTTGACGTCAGATTTTGACTTTTAATGACTGTCTAGATTGCGCTGAAATAATTAAAAAATTTAAAGTGGCCGTAGATTCGCAACACAGGTACTCATATGAAGCGTAACGAACTTACTAAGCCATTTATGATGATTTCAAATTGAAAAAAAAACAAACTTTGGTCTCTATGGTTTAGTCAGAAATATTTTAGCACGTTAAGGGGTTAAGCAGTCTATGATATGACGAGTTGGATAAATGACATGGTCGAAATTTCTAGAATATACTAAATAAGCAAACCTACGTTTCCAATAATCAGATAATAGAGCTGATAAACAAGATATATTGACCCACTGTAGATTTGAAACATTATCTATGACGCTGGTCAAATCTCAAACCAAAATCGGGTCAATGTCTCTTTGTGTGGGAGAGCCAGACTGGCAGGGAAAATGAAGCATTTAAAAAATAAAACAAAAACACATTTACTTATATCCATGTTGTTGAGAGTTTTAATTCGCTTGGCAGGAGTGCACAAAGATACATTTTTAACTCGATTTATTACTCGCAATCTCTCATCAAATATATTACATTTTTCAGAAATTGACTTGAAATGCAGTATAGCGAAATATTACACTCAAGCTTTATAATCTGTAGTATTACCAGATCAGTGGATCATAATGACTCTGAATATATTACATGTGACGTGACACCTCGAAATCAATACAAATGAAATGCAGCAATTATGAACCATTTTGAAAAAAAAAGTTTTTTGATTCTACACAAAAAACTGAGAATCTGTAACAAAAAAAAATTCATAGCTAGTGTGTATTTTTTTAGATGTGTGTATAAAAAAGGGGTGGGAATTAAAAATTACCATTTTTGCATTACACTTCATTTCAGGGTGTTACATCATGTATGAGCATGCTTAGCATGTATTGTATAAAACTAGAGAAAACAAGTTTGAATTGAAAATAATTTATGCAGTATTTATTGCAAAATAATGTCCGTCTCCATCTATAAATTTCATCCATAGATAAGACACCAATCTATAAATACCATTACATTTACCTAATATTAGAAGAAATATATATTCCTACAGGAATAAAACATGATTTTGTGACTAAACCTTAACACAATACTACACATCCTAAGGATCCAAACAAAATATAAGGCTATAGACATACACATTTACATATAGTGATACAAAGGGTTATCTCCCAAATCTCTGTTCTTTGCAGCTGAAGAAAGTTATAGATTTGTGGAATGTCGAGTAGTCCATATTGTGGTGGGTTGGCACACTTCTGCAAACACAAAACAATGACTATTAGCACAAGTCATTTACAAAACAAGCAGATTAACATCACTATCTAGATAATCTTACATTTTGTAGTTTTATTGCAAATTTTTGCTTAATATAAGTTTAACCGCAACCCACAACTTCAAGTGGGTGAAAATTACGACTATGTGAAATTATGGGCATATTAGCTATAACCATTTACCTTAACCCTTTCAAGCCTGAATTTACCATTGTCATCTTCATCCACTACAAGCCGCAAATACTTGCAGTGGATGAAGATGACTGGAAGTGGGTGAAAAATTAACGAAAATTGCCATGAATTGGTAAAACAGTTTCATGGAAATTTCCCTTCCACACCCCTTAGTTGTGGGAAAATCAAGTCTCTTTCCAGAGATATAAAATGATGCATTTATGCATCGTGAGAGTTTAAAGGGTTATTTAACGCACATATACTCCAATGTACACTGTTAGGCCCTCGTAGAGAAGGGATCAACCCTTAAAGCGCTAATCTTGTGTGGAACTGTTTTTAGCTTTTTGTTTGCCGATAAAATTGGAAGGACAAATTAACTTAAATTTGGCTAGATTATCATATGGTTTGCTTCAAAAGAAGTAATCATCCACTTAAAGTTGTTGGTGGCGGTGGCGAGACACAACATCAAGTGAGTGAAAATTTGAATTATTCAACTTGGCTCTTCAAGGGTTAATATGAAGTGGTGTACACTACTGATCATTATATTGATACTAAAAAATTCAGAGAAAAATCAGTTTTTTTATCAAAATTTACAACAAAAACAGATGGGATAAAACATGTATGCCTTTGCCAGGCAAGCCATTAGATCAACATTGGGCCACATGCTGATAGCACAGCAATGGTTAGACAAATAATAGTCAGCAATTTTGTGAAAGAAAGCAATAATATTGCCTACCCTGTACATCAAATGGTTGATTTATTTTTGTATTTAAAAGAAAACTAATGGAATAATATTTCAATAGTTCTGTTGGCTAGTTTTAATTCAGGTGACAGTCCATCTCAAAACCAAAATTTTGTAAGTGTTTTTTTTTGCTGAGTATATCAGAGAGTCTTAGAGGAGTAAAATAAAGATAAAAAACGGAAGAGAATAAGAGAATTATTGACAAAGTTATAAGGCTTCAAAAAGATCAATTGAAAAAATATAGGAGCTGTGAAAAAACAGCGTGAAAGTTGAGCGAAAAAATCACAAAAGTGAAATTAAATGTAGTTTAGAATTATTTTTCCCTTTTAATATTTCAAAGAGTGATATTTAAAGAAACATATTGTTCAGTGTGGATATTGCAAAATTGAGAAGTACATGTAACATCTTGGTGCATTTAGCAATTTTCACAAATATTGACTTCCGGCTGTTTTTGATATGGATGGTCAAATATGTTTAGGAAGCACTGTACAACATTAACTTGTACATACACTGTACATATATAGATTACATAATATGGATTATGTTGCAGACCAGATTCATAAGCCTTTTGTTTCATGGTTCATACAAACAAAAGTTGATGGAATTCATAACTTTTCAAAGTTTTGCAAGGCCAAATATTCTAATTTGCAAAGTCCTACCACGAACATGAAGTAGGGGATTATGACTAAAACCTCGACAATTTTGTGTCAAAAAATATTTTTCCATAAAATTTTCAACTTCAGTCTGCCTTGCGAGCAAAATCATTTTTTTAAAAGAGTTTGATAAAATGAGCCACAATATATTTTAACAAAGTACAACTCGAGCCCAAAAATCACTTTTCAAGGCTTTTCAATGATATTTTTTCAAATTCACTGCTTTTCAAGCAATGAATTTTTTTTTTTAATCCAAGGTTTCTCAAGGGTTTTCAAGGCCTGTGCGAGCCCTGTGTTCCACAAGATGTTCAGAAATATAAAGCTGTGACAATGGCCCCAAACTAAAGCATAATATCTTGTGTTTGTTGGGGCAGCATTAGCTAAACAAACTCACATGATTTCAGATAGACGGATTTGCCATGGCAAGAATCCCAGTAAGCTTTCTAAAGTCCCAAATTTCAATATCAGATCTGGATCAGGAAACCCGTGTTTTTCTGAAACATAAATACACACATCTTATCATCAAAATGATATTCACACGATTCAGGAGTTTGATCGATTAAACTTCATTATTCCTTTGAGCTGTTCAATTTAAATTTTCAGTCACTTGCAAGTTTCGCAACTGAGACCCATAATTTAAAAATTATTTGGGATTTACAAAATATTTATATTCTTTCAGCCTGGGGACAGTCTTCATGGAAAAATTTGTTCAGTATCGCATAGCAAAATGCTACGAAATTCTGTCCATTTGCTAATCAACATGATCAAATTTGTAATTGATTAGCAAAATATTTGTACATCAATGATATGGATGTCTATCAGGTTACAATCTATATGAGAAAAATGCTATTCAATAATTTTCAAACAAATTTATTCCTGGTCTTTATACATCAGAATAAAGATGGTGACGTCGGATTCTGCCGTATAAAGACGTTCCCTGCGCTGAAAGCGTTAAACACATATAGAAAATAGATAGAAAAAGCACAATATCTACATTTGCAAAATAATACTCAGCAATGTTGAGTAAATGCTAGGTCAGTGCAAAGACAGCAAACCAGCATTAAAACAATATTGAATTATTGTTTTGTGTTTCTTGGAGAGGTATTTATAAGTCAGCAAAATCAAGAATTTCTAAGATTTTATTAGATGTATTACATTGGGATAAATTTATAAATTTGGTAATTTGTGTCTTATTGGCTCTGCTGACAACTCACGGTGATGCAAATTTGATAGTGTTGTTGGGTATTTACAGGGTAAAAACTTCTAAGTAAGTGGCATTATCCCTATGGACTTTCATTTTAAATTTGCGAAGTTGTCATATGAGGCAATACTTACTTCACAAATTAGCCTGTCATGTATTTGAGTCTGAAATTAACAATGTTTAAAAATGTTCACCTTTTTAAAGCGAAAACAATAATATGATATCTGGCGCAGAGACACCTTAGGCCTAATATAACACACCATGGTGGGTGATAATTAATTTTTCCCAATCCCAATATATTGTAAGCTTAGATGGTATGATTGCTCATATTCAAACAGAATTTACATATTATTCTTTAGCCAAAGTTAAATCCATAGCAGTGTTTGAAATAAGGATTCTATGGGGTTGTCGGAAGGACACTTAGGTAAAAAGTTCAGATTGTCCGTGTGAATTTCAGTTGTCCTTTAATAATATTTCTCAGCCTCATCCACAACTTGCAGTAACTTCGGATACTAATTGCAGCAGAAGCTCTGAGTCAGCATTGTAAACAAAATTGTCAAAGCTGCCAATCACCAACTTCTAAATTACCCTAAATTCATTAAATATAAAAAACTTTACAAAAGCTGGTTGTTTACTCAGACAACCTCCTGGCAGCTATTCATTGTCCAACACAAGTTTTGGTTCTCTCAAATAACCAGAAATGCCTAATTTAGAACCCTGCATTTGGTTCAAGCTAGCAGCCTGCATCATAAAGAGAACACACCAAGTTACAGATTAATATGTTATAAGGTCTCACTCACCTAGGCTATATTTGGAAAGCCAAAATTAATTAAAAAAATAATTAAACTGAATTAGATTAGACGGATACTCATGATAACTTCCTGAAGCGCTAACTATAGAAATTAAATTTTCAACTATTTTAAGTTGTGTTTCTTGGTGGACATGAATAGCAAATGCTTACTATATATCCGAGTTTCTAAATAATTAATTGAGAATGTCACAAACCATGTAATAGACTATCAATGTAAGTTGGTTGAATATTGTTGACATCTTTCAGGTTCATGCTTAGTAATTGGGTTGTTTCCACTATATCTTGCATTCCATCTGCTGATGAAACTATACCAATATCGGTCTGCTGATTCCCTCTTCTGCTAACTGTAAACAAAATCCATGTGAGATTAAAATATTGACCACATGAATCCCTTGAAATTAAAAAATCTACTAAGCAATGATCATTACTGTTTCACTCATGTTGTGCATAGTCTTTGCCAACACAATTGCCAGCTTCAAATGAAGAAAAACTTTTACAACAAAATATTCACTAAAATTAATCTTAAATGCAGCTGTTCGAATTCTATTTCAGCTTCTGGCCCTTGCTTCAAATAAATGGGGTGAGTCAAGTAAAGTGCAGTAGCTGAAGAGTTATGAATTATGAAACATGATTTCTACATATATTTCTATCAATATACATCAAGTGTTGTAAACAGATAACAGCCCCTTTTAAAAAATGTGCAACATATATATTTACCTTTACACTGCTGCATAAAATTTGCAGCGAACATCTTATGAACAACCTGCGCTCGATTTATTTTGGATGACTATAGTCGCCCATAGCAGTGTAAAGGGTGAGGCCTGAAGATTGTTTCTTTTTAAAAAAATTAAGGCATTTATTTTTGTATGTTGGTGTCACATCTCTCAAATCAATCTTGTTTCAATAACATCACCCTTCACTCCAGCATCAATATTATAGCATCTGCACAAAACTTGACATTGATTTGATGCATTTGCAGGCATTTTTCTAATAAAAACCAGAGTGTTAATGACACAGAAGCTCATCCTTACTTGTCCGTGGTTATCAATTTTGACACAGTCCCTTACAAACCTGATAAAGGAGGATCACCCCGACAGTGAAAATATTGATGATAATTTGAACTTCTGCTTCCTAAAAGTTTCTCTTTTTGTTGACGTACAGTTGACTCCAGCTCACAGCGCTTTTTCTTACAGAAACCTGCAACACACCAGGTATACTAGTACTAGTATACTAGATCTATTTTGAGAAATAATAATAAAAAGTTTAATTTATTTAACACAGCTTAAACAAATAGGTGCCTAGATCTCAGGTTTTTTGCCTGGGAATGATCGAGTGGGGGGTGGGGGGTAGTTCAAAAGGGTGGGGGATCCACAGATTCTATTTTAAATGAAATGTTAGCAAAATATGGGAAATATTTGTATATTCCTTGCCAACAAGGGGGCGTTAACCCCCTTTAGGTGTTGAGTGGGGGGGGGGGGGGTCCAGACACCCCCCTCTCATGGGGGACACTCTGGATCTAGTTTCAAATGGTGTGAGAAATAAGTGCATGTACAATTTTCAGCAATTATTTGCACAAATCTACAATATTAACTTACTCGAAACTCATTAAAATTAACTTTCATTGCAATTGCTAAATTTCATTGTAAATAAGTGTAATAAATTTAGAGCTATTCAATTGTCAGTAGGCCTAGACTCTATTACAGTAACATTATTGAATTAAAAGTTTTGACTTCTATTTCCATTTTTTCATCAACTAAGCTAGAAAATAAAAAAGAAATCAACTGAACATGGTCATGGTCAAAGGGTTAAATTTTCGGCCTGACTACTTCAGTAACGGGCTGGCTTTGACTATGTCTGCATTGCCCTCCCTGCTCCATCAATGATCAATCATGCAGTCCAAACGGGTCACCGCATTCCTCTATTTACTTCTATTATCGCTCACTGTACACATTTACGTTCAGAAGCCGGTTAGCAACCAGTTGCTCCGAAATTAATCAAAATATAGCTAAATATAATCACAAAACAACCTTGAATATATTTATAACAAGTTCATAGCGCATAATTCAAAACATCCCCGTCCTTTGAAGGCGTTACAGCTTACCCGTTCTGTCGTAAATTGTTATGTAAGAAATTCCAAGCGTCATACACCACACGACGATATTCGCTAAATCGATAAGTATAATTTCTTGCTCTACCAAAACAATTCCAATGTGAATGGGAAGTTTTGATAAAGATCTCAGGGTCTCTATTTGACTCATAGACAGCGGCTTGGGGGATTTAGAACCGGCCGGCCCAAGACCAATGAAGGAGAAAATTGTTCTCAAACGTGTCCATTCTGTCAACGCGGATTTGCAAGACAGGAGAAAGTGTAATAAATGCAAGAGAAAGCTGTATAATGCCAGTCTGGCCGCTTGAAAAGACGCCATCGCCAAGAAAAGTCCTGTAGCTATCAACTACCACATTATTCGAGCAAACACAAGTATATCGGCGAAAGAAAACTCCATCTTAGCTGATGACATAAAGTGATAAACGCGAAAGTCAATTTTCTGGGTCTGTGTGACGTTACACATTTTATCACAATATTCGTGCCACCTAGCGAATGATTGTGCAAACGTGGCAAATGTTAAAACTTGGACCAAAGGCTTCAATCAGTGTGAAAAGTGTTTAAAACAAATGGAACTGGCAACTTATTTGTTAAAATTGCCAGTGTCATTGAGAATTTCTTTAACTAAGTTTAGAGTTTCGAATCATAAATTACCTATAGAGAGAGGCAGATATGAAAATTTGGAGCGTATAGTGAGAGAAAACAGGCCCGTAGCCAGGATTTTTGTGTGGGGGGTCGTTTTGAGCAAAAAGTGGACCTTTTTGTACTTTTCTTTCTGTCGGCAAAGAGGGGGGGGGGGGTGCGGGGGCATGCTCACGCGACTTTGTTTTTGACTTTTGACTTTGAGTTATTACTCCAGCAGCCCTCCATTATGGAGTATCAGGCTGGAGGGGGGAAAGAGGCTGGCAGATCTAGTCGACCAGCTGACTCTTGAATGCTGCCACAGTTTTCGATTCTGTGGCAGCTGCCGGAAGAGAATTCCAATCAGGGATAGTTCGATGCCAAAAAGAATTTTGTCCCAGTGTGGTGTTAGCTCTGATGTGTTTATAAGCCTGATTGTGCCCACTACGTGTTCTTCTATCTGCTGGGATTAAACGGTCATTGATAGGAATTTCAACTAACTCATTTACAATTTTGAACATACATAAAAGCCTAGAATTTTTTCGTCTTGTTTTCAAGTCAGTCCAGCTCAAGTTCTGAATGAGAGATGTCACACTGGCTGTTTGTCTATAATTTTGGGTGACAAATCTTGCTGCTGCTCTTTGAATTTTTTCTAATTTATCAATGTCTTTTTGTCTAAAGGGGTCCCAAACTGCTGAAGAATATTCTAAGGATGATCTGACCAGGGAGAAATAGGCAGTCTCCCTTAATTTAGGGGGACATGCCTTCAGGTTCCTCCGAAGGAAGCCCAGGGTGGAATTCGCTTTACTTGTAATTTTGTTAATGTGGGCCTCCCATTCCAGAGTCTCGCTAAGGCAAACACCAAGATATGGTGTTGATGAAACATTTTTTAATGTTTCACCTTTCAGGGTGTACTGGAATTCCAGGTTTTTTGATTTCGGCCTGGACACCCTCAGGACCGAGCATTTCGAGAGGTTGAAGCACATCCCCCATCGATCTGCCCAGTCCTGTAACGCAGATAGGTCTCTCTGCAGTTTCTCCTGATCTGCCCGACATTTTATCGGGCGATACAGGAGACAGTCATCTGCAAAGAGACGAACCTGCGACGAGACCGTGGAAGGGAGGTCATTAATGTAGGTCAAGAAAAGTAGGGGTCCGAGAACAGTACCCTGGGGCACACCGGACTTTACACGAGCTGATTCTGAAGAGCTAGCTGCCATCAACTACTACTTTTTGGGTTCTATTGGTCAAGAAATTTTGAATCCAATTAAGAGTTGTTCCCCGAATTCCATAGTGGTCGAGTTTGTGTAAGAGGCGTTGATGGGGGACAACGTCAAAGGCCTTACTAAAATCTAAGACAACAACATCTGTTTGTGTCTTGCCTTCAAAATTTTGAATAAATTCATCAGTTGTAATCAAAAGCTGGCTTTCGCATGAGTGTTTTGAGCGAAAGCCATGTTGTACAGGTGTTAAAATTTTGTTTTCCGAAAAATGGGACATAATTTGTTTACAAATGATGTGTTCGAGTAATTTGGCACAAACACATGTGAGGGATATCGGCCTGTAGTTTGCCGGAGAGTGCCGATCCCCTTTTTTGAAGACTGGGGCAACATTAGCCTCTACCCAGTCATCTGGTAATTTGCCCGTCTGTAGAGATTGATCAAAAATAATTTTAAGAAAGGGAGATATTTCGTTGGCAGCATTCTTCAGAATCAGATTCGGGAGCTCGTCTGGTCCGGGTGCCTTCCCGCCGTTTAAACCCTCGAGTAGTTTAGTTACACCTTGAACAGTAATTTCAAATTTAGGCATTTCAGTATTCGGTGGTCCGGGTAGTTTAGGTATATTTGTGGTGTCTTCCGAGGTAAAAACTGAGCAAAATTGGTTGTTTAATATTTCGGCCTTACGTCTGCTATCTGAATGCAGCTGGCCGTTTTCCTTCAAAGGAGAGACACCATTTCCATCCTGACGTTTTGATTTGATATAACGCCAGAGTGGTTTTGAATTTTTTTGTTCTAAAGATTCAGAAAGTTTGTTTTTCAAAAAAGACCACCTGGCAGACCTGATGGCACGCTGGGTCTGCCGTTTACATAATTTGTACTTTGCCCAAAGGTCAGCTTTATTCGTACGCTTGGCTTTATTATATAGAGATGTTTTTTTCCGAATAGATGCGAGAAGTGATTTGGATAGCCAAGGTAGATTTTCCCGAGGGGAAGTCATTTTGGTCGGAATAAATTTGTCCAGGCATTGATTTAGGATGGATTTTAGTTTCAACCAATTTTCATTGACAGAACGGCTAGGACTTTTTTTTGAAAAGGAGGTCCAGCAGCTCCTAATTTGTTGCCTGATAGCTTCCCAATTAGCATTTTTGAACTGACGCACTGGGCGGGGTTTTGTACGGCGGTAGGGCGGGTTTTAAACCCTTGTGCTGCTAAGTCAGAATATATACGTTTCAAGGAAATTTCAGACTAAATAAAATAACATTTGGATGATGTCTATTTTTTAGAAATAATATTATTTTCATTTGAAGCAGGGAATTGCGTTAGCAATTTGCGTTAGCAATTGAGCTTCAAATGAATGAAATATACTCACAAACAATTAAGCAGCACAGGGATTAATATAAAAACCCATATTGCGCGTTTCCTGCTTAAACATAAATTGTGTTTTTAATTTCTGCTGAGTTTTTACTCTTTGAAGTGCTAAATCAATCCATATTATCCCAGTGGGCACACGACGTTGTAACAACGTTGAATTTGAGTTGTATTCGGGTTGCGACGTCGTACAACTACAATACAACCAATAACCAACGTTTTTTCAACAACTTTATCATAACGTCGACTTTCAACGTTTTCCCGACGTCGTATAAGAGTTGCGACGTTAGACAACCATAATGCGACCAATGCCCAACGTTATGATGCCAACGTTACCACAACGTCGACTTTCAACGTTTTCCCGACGTTGTATTCGAGTTGCGACGTTAGACAACCATGATGCAACTAATATCCAATGTTATGTTGCCAACGCTGTCACGACGTCGACTTTCAACGTTTTCCCGACGTTGTATTTGAGTTGCGACGTTAGACAACCATGATACAACCAATATCAATGGTTATGTTGCCAACGCTGTCACGACGTCGACTTTCAACGTTTTCCCGACGTTGTATTTGAGTTGCGACATTAGACAACCATAATACAACCAATTTCTAGTGGTGTGTCACCAAAGGTCACCACAACGTCGGCCTTAAACGTTTTGCCCACGTTGTATTGCAGTTGCGACATCGGATAACATAATACAACCAGTCTCATAGTGTTTCATTTAACCATCTCTAATCCAGCGGGCACCTTGATGTCAATTTGACGTCAATGAATTTGACGTCCACAATTGGATTTTACCAACTTTTTTTTAATACAATTTCCATTTTTTTCGAATGCAATTTCATTGAGTAATGATTAGATGACAAAATATATATAAAAATGTCATAGGAATCGGTTTTAATCCATGCTGGTCAACATGTGTGACGCTCAATTTACATCAAATCGATGTCAATCTTTATAGGTCAAACTGACGTCACATTGATATCAAATTGACATAGATCTATTTTTTTCGTGACTTATAAAAATTGATAGCGGATCTCTAATTCGTCGTCAATCCGAGTAATTTTCATTAATATTTTTCTTAATATACCATAAACATAAACACACTACTTCAGCAATGGGGGAACCAATATTACATTGCCAAATAAAATGCAATGAACACGGATGCACGGATATATTTAATTATTAATTTAATTATTTCTAGTGTAGACATTTACTTGCCAAATCAAAATCAAACGTATTCGCGAAGATTAACAGACGTATTGACTTCACAACGTTAATCGTTAATGTTAGTTTTCATAGCATACAATGCTGACTCAATGCCGGGCCAATGTCTCAGACACTAGGCGACACCAGTCATATTCCACTGTTTCAATGGTATGCCCTAAACACAACCCTTTAAAGCCAAAAAGGCAGTATCTGCTTACTTTTAAAGTTAGCAGGCCCGTCTTAACAGTCTCCGGGACTATTAGATTATGGGGACCACGGAGACAACTTCAGAGCCAGATGTCTTTTGACATCAATTATTATTAACCTGGATCAATAAACCATGGATCCATAAAACGCATAAAAATATTGGAGAGATAAAGTTAACCAGGATTATGGAGAGGTCAGAGTAAAGTGCATTCTGACCTCAGAGATTATATAGAGAGCGGAGGGTTCACCTGAGCGACATATATGTGTGGAGAATGGGTTAAGTGAGCCCTTTGTCTATACCAGGGAACCTATAGATTCCTTATGGTCTATACGCAAAGCTGCGGGAGGATGATCAACACATATAACTTTATATCCAATCTCTTGTTTTTGTGGGCATGCAACATCATTAATCACCACCATTTGGAGCCAATGATCAAACAATAAAAATGAGAGTATTATTTGATAGCGCTGCATGGGAATGGAAGTATATAAAAAGTTGAAAAATATCTCTTCAGTGGTAGTTTAAAATATATTTTTAGCTTGACCGCTTGTGTTAGCGAAGTTGAAGGCGATTTGGTACTGTAATGGTGGTCTGTGTCCCGTATGGGGGGGGGGGGGAAGACATAATATTGCCAGTAGCGCACGATTCTCATTTATTTGTTTGTCAATCATTAACCGATAAAAAATGTTTAAAATATACCATGAGTGCTCCAGAAATGCGATGTTCAAAGGAATACTATTTTTGTAAAGTTAGTAGACCTATAGAAGTCAGTAAATATCATTGGAAAATCTGATATTTTCCGTTCTTCAATGAAACATCCAAAAAAAGTTTGTCTGAAGTTCTTCGCCCCCCAATTTTTTTTTGATTTTTCGGAGGTAAAATTGTTTTTCTAACAAATATAAACTATAGCCCCCCTGCCAATATTATTTCCCACATGATGGTTTATATGTCTACTTACACCTCCTTGGTCTTCTATAGGTACGGTATGTATGTTTACATGTACGTCATGCAGGCTGGGATTGACGCTTTCCATTGAACTTACGGTGGTTTAATGCTGGGCCAGCGTCACAGACGCCAACATTAAATTACCATTGACTCATAATTGTCTCGTGTTTGCATGGGGATAAGAATCAAACCATGCTTTTAAAACCATTGCTGACAAGAGCTGAGACATTAAAAAAACTTGTTTTCATAGAATTGTAAGTGAATGTAATTTTCTTCCAATACAGATCCGGGACTATACTTCTGTTAACTCGTTCAAACACCAGCTGATGCTTCACTATAAATTAAAATTACAACAGTCATTTAATGTTAATGATATGTGTTCTTGGACGTCTACTTGCAGATGTCAGCCGTGTGTGTGCAATAGAATGAAAAATATGTTTCTGTGACATTAGTTTGCAATTTTTAAATTTTATTAACACTCTATCTGTCGAATTTAACACTCTATCTGTCGAATTGTTGAAACATGTATAAACAGCTTGTTTTATATTAAGGGAAGTGGCCTCAGATAGGCGCTGGTCACCTGTCTCCACTTTCCTCTATATGTTATTCATGTATATTTTACACACACGTATGTAGGCTACTTGTACTTATAGAAAGCTTAACCCTTACACCGCCAAATTGATCAATCTGAATTTTCACCCACTCGAAGTTGTGTATCGCTGATGCGATCCACAACTTCAAGTGGGTGAAAATTATTTAGATTTGACAAAATGGAGGTCATCTGTTTTCAAATATTGCTGATTGATGTCACATTTTATCTTTAACATGTTTAAAAGGTGATACTTAATGTGCTAATAAAAAATGAAAACCCGAATATATGCGACACCGGCGGTTAAAGGGTTAATAAATAAAACAAATACAACTCCTCTCTTTGCATCTTTCTGATTTGATAAACCACACAGTCTTTGACACCTGAGTCAATATAGTAGAACCAAGGAGGTAATGAGAGGGGAATCAACTTTACGACCCCGGAGATCCCGATAAAGATCCTTGGTATTAGAAGCAGGAATTTAGACCAGACGCGATTTTTTAATTATGTTAAGCAGACGGTTCGAGATCCCACTAGATAATTATGTGCGGCAATCCCAGGATCAGGATACGATAGACAATGCGATATTTCGTATAGAAAACATCATGCTGAACGCTTGACACTTCCATGAACTTAAAGGGAGGGTGTTAAGGTTAAGATTGGGTGAGCATCAATAAATAGAACATCTCCTATTAATTAAAACAGCTAATTTAATTTTTACTTAATTTTTTTTATTATTGGTAAAAAAAATGTTTTTGTTAGATTTTTCGAGCCGAAGTCACTTATGATTCTGTAACGGTCACGGAAACTCACGAACAGCCTGGCACGTCACACGTTGAAGTCACGAAGAGGTCTCCGTCAAAATGGCTACAACTAGCGATGGAGATTTATCCGATTTCTCAGAGAGTAGTGAACTTGTGAACTCCCCCGTCAACTCACTCTGACTCAGTCAAAATTCTCAAACGATTTTGATGATATTTGGTAGCCTATTAACGAAAGTTAAACCAAGGAAAATAAAATCAGAAAGAAGGTCTGCTTCGAAAACGTCGAATTTGATAATTTCTCTCTTCACTTCTATCAAAGATCGACATTGTATTCAAACAACGCGCATCCTTGTTAACCGCCCTGCCATAAATGCTAATGACCCCATGCCCCCCTTTCGCCGGATCTGATGCGAGTTGCGAAGCTTAACGGCTCGGACACAACAATTCTGTCTAAATCCCCATCACTGCCAATGCTGGACCAATGTGGTTACCCAGCAAACACAAGACATTTGTATAACATTTGTACAACGCTGGCCCAACGTCTCCGACGTTGGTCCAGCATTGTACAAATGTTATAGGTCTACAAATGTTTTGTGTTTGCTGGGTAGGCACTTCGCGACGTCATCATGGGAATTCACTTGTTTATGTCGATACGTCACAGGAATTTTCCTTTTCTCCTTGAAAAGTGTAGCATGTTGATGGTCGAACCATCTGCGTGCGACATCTCAGAACAAAGTTATGGGAATTTGAAGTTTGGTCGTATTTATTCATTGAATTATTTACAAAATAATTCTCAAAATTATGGAATTTAACCCCAACGGCACTCTTATTGACTTTTATCAGGCGAGAGTTTGAAATTTTGTAAATAAACATATTAATTTTGTTTTCAGCGCCGTTTGGCTAGTCTTACTAATTTTTCAAGTTTTTGGTGAAAACCCTGGGTCGCTCAGTATGTAGGCCTGATCACCTTATTTTTGTTCCCCGTGGGGCTGAGTTTTCATGAACAGTTTTATTCAAAAAATTATAATTTATATAATTATGTATCTGAATAATGCAATCTGGTATCACAGGTGTGAACCACAATTCTACGTGTATAAAAGTTAAGCAGCTGAAATTGAAAACAGTCGTGATTGCTATGCGTTTTGGTAGTAATAAGTGGTTATGGAGGTGTTGAAGGGTATGTACTAAAACCCCCACAGCCCCACAACCCACCACCCAAGGGGCTGTGGGTTGTGGGGGTTTTAGTAAAATGTGAATAACGGCCACTGAACACTGTGGGTTGTGGGGGTTTTAGTAATTGTGCTTATGCCAACTACTAAAACCCCCACAACCCTCAGCCATTGTGGCTACCTGGATGCAGTTGTTTTAAAACATTTTTTATGCTTCCGAGAATCCGGGCAATGTGGATCAGATTCTGCTGGACTTGACAATTTGCGTATATTTAAAGAAATACAGTTTGAATGCGACTTCTTACTATATTATAAGACATGCATGACATACAAAAAAATCCCCAATACGTTCTATCCCGGGTCAATGCAGATAGGAACTTTGTGACGACATGAGAATTCCCTGGCTAAAACCCATACGTCACAGGGATTTCCCTATTTCCTTGAAAAATGCAGCATTGTGATAAAATGATGAGGCCAGGGATATTATTGAGTTTAGGATGTGTTAACAAATATAAAAATACACTCCTCACAAAAAGCCGACAAAATGGTGTAAACTCAACGAGCCACAACGTTGGTTTATTGTTGGGGCGACGTTGGCCAACATTATTACACCATAAAGACGTTCACCCAATGTTAGATGAATGCTGGGCCAGCGACGTGACGGTGGACCAACATTCATCTAACATGTTGGGTGACTGTCTTGTGTTTGCTGGGTTCTATTCAGCTTGGGTTCTATCTGTCATTGAAAAATAATGAGATTGCATGAAAAAGACGAAAGTAAACATTATAAAAAGTTATAAGTAGTCCTATGTTTTCTGATTTGTAATTCTGCAAACAAGGAATTATTAATGAACGCTGAAATCATCTGGTTTTGTCTCATTAGGGGTCGTGGGGGGTCATTAGGGGTCATAAAAGAATCACTGGTCAATGTGCGGTTCCGTCTGGTGTTTGCCGAGATGTGCGTCCTGTGTAAGTGTGGCCGCCAAGGGGGGGGGGGGGGTCACACAGGAGGTCACGTTTGTGACCCATCGTGACCCCTCGCCCACTAAAGCTACAGGATAGTTTCTGCTTATAAGCAGAGACTATCTTAATAGTCCGGCAGCCAAGGGGGGTAACCTCGTTTTGCCTGCTATACTTTTTTCTCTCGACTGATTATGCATCTTTAGCATCCTAGTGATGATATCTCGGCGGATGTGGGTTTCTAACCCTTGAGGGATTTCATCAAAAAGCAAAATTCAAAATGGCCGCTATGAAATCACTAAAGTTATCATATCTTCCTCAATATTTGAGATAGAGACTTGATTATTTCACCAAATCATATGTTTTCGGTATCGAGGAATACAATAAAACACATGGAAACTTTATTTGACACCACTATCATGCACAATTCAAAATGGCCACATTGCAATCATTTAAGTTATCATATATTCCTCATTATTTCAGATAGAAGCTTGATTTTGTCACCAAATCGTATTTTCCGATATCGAGGAATACAATAAAACACATGGAAATTTTATTCGACATCACTACCATACAAAATTCAAAATGGCCGCCATATGAAATAACAAATTTTATTAGAATTATCTTCATCAATAATTGAGATAAGGACGATATCTAGAATTATTTCACAACCATTTGTTACGATATCGGGAATTCAATACAATACACGATACCTTTATTTGACATCATTCTCTTGATAGCAAGTTTATGTTAACACCAGTTTCTCAATACTGTGTTAAGGATAGTTACCAATAAAAGTACATCTGCTTATGTGTATACCGTCCTCAACATTCCAGATAGAGACTTGATGTTTTCACCAAACAGTGAATGCAATGACACTGCTTTTAACTTGTTTTTTTGAAATCAGGATCATTCCTGAAAGACTATATTTGATAAAAAACGATTAAGCTGGATGTTCTCTTCCATACATAAAAAAGCACACTGCAGAAGCGTGAAGGGGTGACCCTGCTGTAGTGGTAAATGTTGTTTGACTGTCACATCGAAAATAATAGCTTATACAATTTTCAAGATGCTATGGTATGACTAGTCCCAGAGCTAGGGGGGTTTTATTTGTGTTGAAAGGTCCATACGATCTAAGAGTTCCACCTATAGTGAAATTTTCTCAGCAATCCGAATCTGCGCGTCTTACAAAAATCATCCTGTCCAAAAGTACCGTAAAAACCTTTTAAACACTAGTACCGTCAACCGCAAACCGCAATTTGAAATATTGCGTATGAAGTGATTGTTTGCTAAAATTGTGGTAATTTTCCAATCTAAATAATTTTTTAATTATTTGTTATCCTCACATATGACACATATAACCCATTCATGATTTTATCATACACATAGCCGTCTCTGTCCTAGCAGGTACTCATTCAGACCTAAGTCAAGTGAAACATGTGAGTGTAAAGTACCCTGCATAAGGACACAAACATCGATACAATGTCCCAACGTTGAGAGTGGAAATACGTGATACTTCTCTGAAAAACCTGCCCCAAGCGGGCTTTGAACCCGCACAGCATGCAATGGCTATAACAAAGCTTCTCACACTCTGTGTTGTGGTTTTCACTATGAGACGTATATAGGTATCAGTCCATATAGCACTCTAGCTGTACATTCAGCCCAATGTATGGTAGACTAGTTTAATGTCATATGTGACATGATCGTGTGAGAAAATACAAACGTTGTTCATTTTTTGTGCGATATGGGAAAATACAGCACATGTTCAATAAATAAGGTGTTCTCCTAAAGGCTCACACCTTATTCATTGAACGAGTGCTGTATATTCCCATATCGCACTCAAATGAACACCGTTTGTATATCGTCACGCTCTAAACATTACGCCACGTCCCTCTCTCAACTTCCCAACAAACAAGACATTGACCCAATGTTAGATTGATTGATGATCCATCGTCTACGACGCTGGTCCAACATCAACTTAAACTGACCCAATGGCTGAGGGTTGTGGGGGTTTTAGTAGCTGACATAAGCACAATTACTAAAACCCAACAACCCACAGTGTACAGTGGACGTTATTCATATTTTACTAAAACTCCCACAAACACAACCCCTTAAACTGACCCAATGGCTGTGGGGGTTTTAGTAGCTGACATTAGCACAATTACTAAAACCCCCACAACCCACAGTGTACAGTGGACGTTATTCATATTTTACTAAAACCCCCACAACCCCTTAAACTGACCCAATGGCTGAGGGCTGTGGGGGTTTTAGTAGCTGACATAAGCACAATTACTAAAACCCCCACAACCCACAGTGTACAGTGGACTTTATTCATATTTTACTAAAACCCCCACAACCACAACCCCTTAAACTGACCCAATGGCTGAGGGCTGTGGGGGTTTTAGTAGCTGACATAAGCACAATTACTAAAACCCCCACAACCCACAGTGTACAGTGGACTTTATTCATATTTTACTAAAACCCCCACAACCCACAGCCCCTTGGGTTGTGGGTTGTAGGGCTGTGGGGGTTTTAGTACATACCGTGTTGAAGTCATCATCGTGATCATTAGCCCTGGTAGCAGTAGGCCTAACGGTTAGAACTAGACGTTAGATCTAGATCTATTCTGGGACATTTACCCTGGGTAGGCCGGGAGGGAAAACTGAATTTATGTCTCCACTGACCATAAGATATGAAATCATTAAGTTGTCTGAAGTGAACACCACACAGAACATATGCGGGATTACCATGCTTCCAGTTAGCTCTGTCGAGTTTCACAAAACGATCCCACTTGCGTGCGATTTGGGAATCTTTTGGCCATGTATCAGTGCTGTAACATCTTCATTTGTATTGTTACACAAACCGGGGACGCAACGTTTTGGCATGATAACAATTTAAACAAAGATGACGTTAAAACTGTGTAGGACAATCCATGAACAAGACGCTGTGCAACTGGGTAGTGACTGCGGGATCACTATAGGATCAGTGCAAGTGGACTGCTGTAGGCATACGACTTCACCGTGTGACGTCACACGGCAGCTGCTGATAGTGGGAGCGTTTTTTATGACCCTCAATATGAGATCCATTTGGCCTACTTCAAATGCACTTTTTCGTGGCATATATTTAAAATTTAATGATGATTTATTTTGGGATGTACTTTAAATAGTATAATTAAGCCAAAATAACGGCCAAAACTATAGTTTAAAACCTTAGCAGCCTCCCTTCAATTTGGGTGTCCCGAATTCAAATTAAAATGTTTGCAAAGCTGTGTTTGACTATTTGAGCCCCAAAATGGCTAATTAGAATAACCATTTTTTTTTGTGAAAATACAATATTACGCTTTTTGTGTACAAATAATCATATAAAATCGGTACTTGTCGCCGATACAGGCACTCGCCTTCGCCTCGACCTGTATCTGGCGACGGCGTACTGATCTCAGCCTTTATCGACCAAAAACCAGTGCCATATGCATATCTTATTCGGCGTTTGAAAGGAGCACGCAACTGACCCTAGTCCATTGAATGGGGTCATGACCTCAGTAATGACTTTATTACCTTCCTCGCTATGAGGACTATACGTCAGTACAGCCAAGGAGGTTACATAACCTCTTTGGTACAGCCAGCCTCATATCACTTCCTGTTTGGTGCTTCCCCCCAGAGGTCACAGCTTACACAGCCCTAACATGTGTGATATTGAATATTTGAAAAAAAAAATCTTGATTGCATCTACTATTTAATTAACTTAACATGTTGTAGGTTTTTCTCGAATTAAAATAATTATAGTACCAATTTAAATATCACAACCATACTATCAAGCAATGATAACATTTTTTGGACTGTTTAGGACTCATGAATACAACATGCAAAATTGATAATAGCGGATGCGGCGGATGCGGCGGAGACGGCGGACCGTGTTGAGGGCCGCTTAAAGATAATAATATTAACATTGACTTTGTTGTTGGAAAATATATCAGAGTCCGAATAATAAAAAAATGAACATTAAATGTAATTGAATTGATATCGACCACAAATATATTTCTTGAATAAAACAATAACGGCGGCGAATGCGGCGGAGACGGCGGACCGTGTTGAGGGCCGCTTAAATATAATAATATTAACATTGACTTTGTTGTTGGAAAATATATCAGAGTCCGAATAATAAAAAAATGAACATTAAATGTAATTGTATTGATATCGACCACAAATATATTTCTTGAATAAAACAATAACATAAAATATAAGTTATAATATAAGTATGTTACCAAGTTTAAGATAAAGAGACAGATAATGAGCTGCTACTGCAAAAAACGGTAATATTCAGTATTTATAGTCTAAACAGAAGAGATTCGACGCATATGCGTCGAGAGTATGCGCCACGTGCCATAACTCATCATCACCACTTTTATGGAGTAAAATAAATGATGGAAATAGCTTCAGGTGTGGAGATATCATGATGACAATTATTTTCATTTATTGGCTTTGTCCTTGAAAATGTAGGTCAAGCTCACCCATTTGTGAACATTACATTACATGGATCATTGGTATTATTATGGAAGTAATACAAATTGCGGATGCGGAGATATAATGATAATTTTTTTATGAATGTTAAAAAATATAGTCTGCCCAAACCCGACAAAATTAATCTTCCCTTCTGAAAACCACCACCATTTAATATTGAAGCCACCCATTTTTAGAACCATGTACAGTAGATCTGGAACGAGTCAACTCCAGTCACCACCAGTCTTTTCTCCCAGCTGCATTCAATTGAAAGGAAATCAAGGGATGGTTGCATGGCGTCGAGAACGGTCCGCCTACTGTATATTCATACAGGTAGTTTTATGTAGAATAAAATTCCAAAGGCACATCCAGGTCTCGGTTGCACATGAAAACAGACAATGCCAATAGACTCGCAGACACCGAAAACCTATGCATATGCAAAACATATGCCAGGTTTTAAGCCATTTAAAGCGACACAAGTAGTTCAAAATTCATCCAAAAGCCAACATTTTATTCTCGTTTCTTGAAAATTATTGACTAGAATTGTGGAAGTCTTTTAAATTTGGGGTTGCTGTTGTAACGTAGCAAGTGTGCCGAACAGACATGTGATCTATTACATGCAATCTATTACTATTGTTATTACTATTACTTTGAAATTCTTCTATTACTATTACTATCAAAGTCTTTGAGTTATATTACTATTACTATTACTATTACTATTACTATTACTATTACTATTACTATTACTATTACTATTACTATTACTATTACTATTACTATTACTATTACTCTACCATCTATTACTATTACTATTACAATAACTTTTTGTCACCATTTCCAAAGAGATAACAAGCTATACTGCTATCATATATTTTCCATGTACATTTTTTAATAACAAACATAAAATCATATCAATTTTGAGACTATTTAATACAAATTGAAAATATTTGTAATAATAAATTACCATTGGCTTTGTTTATATATCATGATATCCAGACACTACGTTAGCTTTACCGCACAACGTTATTGCAATGTGAGCCATGATAACACTGTGCGTGAATGTTAGTTAGTGCTATCTACAGATCCAGATAGCCAGGATATTAGTTATATAGACAATAAAATGTTTATTTTACGATCGCTAAACATTGTGCGATAAAATATGGTTCTTCCAAGAAATGATATGTTTGTATTTAATAACATGTTAAAATTTGTTTTGGCGTAGTTTAATGTGGTTTCTGAAGCCGTTAGGTTTAATTAAGTTTCGCCAACCGGCGATTATCGTAGTCATAATACTGTCTGCACACCACACATTTCCCCTTCCAGCAAACACGGGGCATTCACCCAATGCTGTTTCAATGTTGCAATGCACCGTCTTCAACGCTGACCCAACATTTAAACATCATGGGGAGAATGCTCCGTGTTTGCTGGGCTGACCATCAGGGCCAAAAGATCAAGGGTGTTTGACCACAGGAACCTGGCAATGACTTGTTTTGAAAAAAAAGATGTAAGCAAGTATTTTAAACAACGATTATTATTCAATAACAAGACATTGCACAATACAATATGGATGTACTAAAGATACAAAATTAATACAATTACAATATAAGCTATTGCATAGAATTTTACCTACAAACAAATGGTTGAAAAAAAAGGCATTGTTCTTGATGATACTTGTGCTTTTTGCAACACAGAAACGGAAAGTTAAGAACATGTTTTTCTTGAATGTACTTTTGTTACTAGAAACTGCAGTAAAGTTCTAAAGTGGCTTAAGCAATATCAGTCATGGCGGCAGGTTTTAGTAAGCAATGAAGATATATTATTAGGTTTCAAGGGTGGGAAATGTGATTATATAAAGTGCTAAACATTAAATATATTGTTGTAAATGTCAACATCGAAGACCACTATTTAATAACTTATATTCTTACCTAAAACATATATTTACCCTGCAAAAACTACTAACAAATATGAGGTCTTTCTGGGTAAATGGAATGTTGTTTTTCATGATTTGAAGAATTAGGGTGTCACAGCAGGCTTGGGGCGGTGATCCGACGGTGGGGTGTTGCTAGTCCACCGTTTGCGGCGTTGGCCCAGCATTGCGCCACGGTTGTCTCGCCGTCCTGTATCTGCTGGGAATATTTTAATATCATGCCTGTTGCCCGGTGGGCCCGGTGCGTTGAACCGGTGTTGTTCTGGGGTTGGGCCAGCGTTGTAGACGGTGGGTCAGCTTTGAAGCAGCACTGCTTCGATGCATCGTATTTCCTGGGCTGAGTGCGAGACGTTGGTCGAAGCTTGTTTGCCGTTGGGCCAGTTTTAGTTCAACGGCGGAACAGGGATTGACCGTGTTTACTTCTTTAGCCAAAGCCATCTAGACCCCGGTATACCTTGCTGGTTCGGTGCTGGTCCATTGTCGTAGACAGTGGACCAGCATTGAACCGGGAGGTCATTATATCTCTGCTTGCTTTGTATGTACGAGGGCTCTCAGATTCATGCCGGACAGGTACGAGACGTCGGCCCGGTGTTGGTTTGGCATTGATCTGCCATCGGGTCGGCATCTCGTGTTTGCTGGGCAGGACCATGATGATGTGAGCTGCTGTTCAATAGACACGACGTATTGGCATTAGTAGTGCTGATTTGGTGCCGGACCGGCATCGTAGGCGGTGGACCGGCATTGAATCGGCATTGGGCTTGTTTGCTGGGTGACCAGATGACGAAAAATATATATATATATATTTCGAAACATTCATACTATCATTTCTGTTACTTTTTATCCGTTTTTCTTTTATCAGTTGTAATCAGTTTATAACCACTTAAAAACGCTGCACATAGACATAGCATAGTTTTGTTGTTGTTGTTTTTTGTTTTTTTTTGTTTCGTTTTTCTCACGTCTTATGTATAATCGTGTTCCTTTTTGTTCTGTACTGTGTACTGTATATGTATTATAAATGTATATGTATATGAAATCCGGAAATAAAAAAGTTAACAAAAAAATGACTTGTTTTGATACTGTTTAGGCATTAAGATTTTAAGTCGCGCTTCATCGACCATCTATAACGATAATTAAGGTGCGATGTTCTTCACACATTGAGCTGTATAAACTGACTCGCCTCACAGCAGACATGAGATGTTGTTTTAAGGACGGCCCGCCCTCTACAATGCTGGTCCAGTAAAAACACATACGTGTGTTTGCAATGTGCATTACTGTGGGCGTCAATAGAACTAATACAAATCATCATGTTATATATATAATTTTATAACTTTGAACTGGCAAATTATTAATTAAATATATTTTCTAAGATTAATGGCATAGAAAATAGAATAGTGTAATGGAAAAGTAATAGACTATTATATATTACTTGGCCATCTATTACTATTACTATTACTATTACTTTCATTTTTTTCGCGATCTATTACTATTACTATTACTATTACCATGATTACAGTGAACATGCCCCCGTTACCTATTACTATTACCTATTACTATTACCCCATCCCTGGTGCCGAAAGCCCCATTTGTCAGTTATTCTCGTATTTCATGCATGTCCGAAATTAAATCTCGTCCTTATTTCTCGTTTAAACGAGCGACACAAAGTTAAAAAAAAACTTATGTTGACATATTATGGACAAATCAAGGAGCCAAAATAAAAATGATGATTTTGGCCTGATTGTGTCGCTTCAACTAAAAATAAGAACGATTTATTAACTCAGATTTCGAGTGCCTCAAGGATCCGTTCTTAGGCCGTTTCTGTCTGATGATACCCAAGTTTATATTACTTTTAAAGTGGACAGTATCATCGATCAGCAAACTGCATTAGCCAGGATTCAAGCTTGCATCGAATAAATACATATATGGATGATCTTGCACAAACTTATGATGAATGATAGCAAGACTGAATTCGTCATCGTTGTGTCCTCTGGTAGTGCGGATAAAGTGTCCATTGACATCATTACTATCGGTGATTTAAGTGTTTCACCTTCAAGATCAGCCCGTAACATCGGCGTCATATTCGACAATACATTGTGTCTGAATGATCATATCACCATTACTGGCTAAAGAACATCCGCCGCATAAGGCGTTGTCTCAGCCTTACTGCAACACAACTCCTTGTTCAGGCGCTTGTACTGCCGAGATTGTAATGCTCTCTATGTAGGTCTACCTCAGCAACAACCTGGACGACTACAACGTATACAAAATGCTGCTGCACGCTTCATCACCTGTACACCGCGGCATGAACACATATCACCTGTTTTGATGCAGCTGCATTGGTTAAAAGTACCACAGCGGATTATTTTTAAATACTAACACTAACATTCCTGGCAATTCACGGCAAAGCTTCCACCTACATATGCGAGCTGGTCGAGCAGCACTCCTTGGGACGTGAACTACGGTCGACGTGCAATGCAATTATGCTGAAGCAGCCGGCGATCGTGCCTTTGTCACTGCTGCACCAAGGCTGTGGAACTGTTTGTCTGCCGATATCAGATGTATCTCCACTATTTTGTCATTCAAGAAACATCTCAAAGCATACTTGTTTAGCGAAGGATATAAACAGCTTCAATAATATTTCTCAACAGCAATTAACATACGCTTATGAATCACTTGAGTTTATGCGCAATATAAATGTTAGTATTAGTAATAGTAATAGTGATATAAAATCAATATAGCTGTCGTAGCCTCGTTTTCGGACGCACATGAAAACATACAATGCCAATAAACTTACAGACCCCGAAAACCTATTTATACCAAGTTTCGGGGCACTATTGTGAATTGTGAAAAAACAAATGGAATTCAAAAAAGTTGGAAAGATGAAAATCTGATCAGGTCATCTCAATAAACATGGGTAACTTCTCATAAAAAAATGGGAAAGAATCAATAATTATTTATCGCGTAAACGAGACATTTCTTTTAATCTTTGACCTTGACCTTTGATCTATGACCTTGCTCTTTGGTAGAAATATTACTGGAGGGGTTGAATGGGGACGATACTCGTCCGTGCCCAACGGGCAAGGGGTGAAAACAGAAAAAGAGGTGAAATCAGGGGGAAGGGATCCACTCTTCGTGAAATGTCCACACTTGTTTGTCATTGGATGCAATGTTTATTCAGCTAGTAACGTTATATACATGTATGCTATTAAGCATTCATTGAAACATCGTGAGTGTGAAGGTAATGGATGATTGAGTCCCCCCCCCCCCCCCAGAGAGACTCTATATTTTTTATTTGCGAAAATTGTTCGCATGATTGTAAGCGAATACGAACAAAGAACAGTCCACAAACGCTGTAATGTAGTTGACAATAGTCCTGGCTGTGTACATGAAACCGGTGTGATTTATCGTGTTAATTAGTAAATACATGTAAGAACAATTAATTAAAATTTATAAAATCAATATGGCCGCCATAACCTCGCTTTCGATCGCACATGAAAACGAATAATGCCAATAGACTCGCAGATCCTGAAAACCTCTATATACAAAGTTTCGAGACACTATTGTGAATTGTAAGAACAAAAGTCGAAAAAATGTAGTCACCAGCTGGCGGCCATTTTGATTATCGGTGGAAAGCTGAAAATATAATCAGGCTATCTCAATACTCATGTGTAACAGCGGCGGAAACTTTGACATTGTGACCTTGACAAATAGGTCAAGATCACCCATCTTTAAAGGGACTGGCCCAGGCTAAAATCAGCAAAAAATCGGTGATTTTATTTCGGGTTCTTAATATGACCATATGATGTAAACATGTACATAGACTAGAACTGCAAATTTTTATAATTTTTGTGCTGCGCACTTACCAGTTAGACTAGATATAGAGACGAAATTCCCGCATTTCTTATTTTTGACATGGTTGTCAATAATTACAAATCAGGAATTTCGTCTCTATATCTAGCCTAACTGGTGAATGCGCAGCACAAAAATTATAAAAATTTGCAGTTCTAGTCTATGTACATGCTTACATCATATGGTCATATTAAGAACTCGAAATAAAATCACCGATTTTTTGATGATTTTAGCCTGGGCCAGTCCCTTTAAATTTGACCTAGACCTTCATGAGGTCTGTCACTGCCAGTGATTCACTGGTAGTAATCGTTTATTATTCGATATTATTCTGGTATTAAAATGCAAATGTCGAAAGTGTCGGACGAGGCGGGAGTGTCGGAAGTGTCGGAAGTGTCACATATGTCAGATGTGTCAGAAGTATCAGAAGTGTCGCAAAGTGTCGCAAGTGTCGCAAATGTCGCAAAAAAGTGTAAAATGTACGTCTAAACTTGAATACCGTTACTTGAAGTGTCACAGTAACTGTTGTCTCTAGTTTTTGTAGATGTCAGTTCTTTTGATGTGTACATCTATTTTAATTACGAAGTGAACAATTCGACCATTCTTTCCAGGTTAAGCTCTCCACTTTTCTAAATGCAGCGTCTTATCCTTATACACGGCTACATATTAAAGGGACTGGCCCAGGCTAAAATCATCAAAAAATCGGTGATTTTTTTTTGGCTTCTTAATATGACCATATGATGTAAACATGTCCATAGACTAGAACTGCAAAAGTTTTTTATTTTTCTGCTGCGCATTCACCAGTTAGGCTAGATATAGAGACGAAATTCTTGATTTCTAATTATTGACAACCATGTCAAAAATTAGAAATACGGGAATTTCGTCTCCATATCTAGTTTAACTGGTGAATGCGCGGAAGAAAAAAATAAAAGAAACAACGGTATTTCGACATAAGAAAAATAAATAATAGAATAATAGCGATCACCCACTTTGATAAGAACGATCCTATTTCCGATAATGTTTGCTGATCGACTTATCAGAATGTGACTGATTTTTCTTCTAACGTTTAGCTGAGGGCAATTTTGTGAAACACAGTGACGTCACCGGAAACCATTTTAAATGGCTATTCAGTGAAAACAATGTTATGGGGACTCTATAATTTTAGGCACCAGTGATGATATTTTCCTTGATATATGAGATTGTCTGAATATTGTCAAAAAATTAAACACATGTCAATTTAGCTTTGTTTATTGACATGGCGTTGTCAGCAGAGCTTAATTTCAATTTTAAATGCCTTTTTTGTCAATTTAAATTTTTCTTACCGTTACGGAGAGACTAATTTACCGTTATGGAGAGACCTATTTATGTTACGGAGTAATCTTCAAACTTAAATTTCTCAGTGACCCTTCTACAAAAGTATACCATATGTAACAAGTAGTTGAGCATGGCTATTATAATGTTGATCACTTAATTTAGAAAGAATCACTTTATGACAATAACCCTTAAATAATGAAATAAGAATTACTCCCCGTTACGATTATTGTCGTTATGGAGAGTAATAATAACGAACATCGTCTCTCTATAACGACAATTATTTCTGTTATGGAGTGACAATAAAAAAATACTAAATATCGATGCTTACACAATTTAAAAGACAAAAAGAAAAGTTATTATTTCAACAAGTGTCACTTGTTGGTTAAAATACCAAATTCATAAAGGTTTATAGCTATTTTTAAATGAGTAAAAGGGTAATTTGTGACTACTTTTTCTCTCCATAACGTTTTTATTTTTGTTATGGAGAGACAGAAAATACGCGTTATGGAGAGACGTTTTTTTTACTAAATCGTGCATAGCATCTATGTATTATGCTATACTATGATTATTTTTGTTTTTTTTCAAATGAGGTTGTAGTAGGCTTGGAGGTTCTAGGGTGCTTAAAAGTTTTATTGCAGTATTTATGTGGAAAAAATCGCGTTATGGAGAGACGTTGAATTAAAATACTCACCCAAAGACTTGCACAAACCTTACATTATTTCTAAACAAAAACACATTTATTATACATTTTTTTCATGATTCACTGCATGAAGGTCTCGCGCAACTGTTTTGCACCAGACAAGTGATAGTTTGATCAGAAAAAGTATGGAAATTACCTAAAAACTATAAGCGTTACGGAGAGTCGCTGGAACGTGGGACAGACATAAATTGCATAAAAAGTGGTAAAATAATAAAATTATTTAAAAAAACTTGTATATAATCTTATAGGTAGTGTTGTGCACTACCATTATATCAGGAGCAAATATAATATATAATACAGGAAGTCTAGAATAAATCGCCTATTCATGTGGGATTTAGAATGTGGGACAAGGCTTTTTGGCTAAAATTGGCTAAATTTACATAATATTTCTTTCAAAAAACACATTTATGTTAGAATTTTTTGGGTTGCAATATTGCTATATTGTAAAATAAAGGTCATTTATTGCAATTATGTAATCAAATTGAATCAAGAAATTCAAAATTAAATATTACAAGGTGCGGACAGTGCTGGTGCCTAAAATTATAGAATAAAACCCCCTAACCCCATACTTCATTGCATTAGCAAACACGGTGAAAACATTGGCGGTCAAGGCTGTTGAGCTTCACAGGATTGAGGTATTCCTGTAGTGACGTGTACGGAATACGGCTGACCAGTGAATTTCACCAGTACATCATATCGTACAAGTGTACCATTAAGTAAACACTGATTCAGCCGATTTTGTGAAAAAATGTGAGGGTTACCCTATGCGAGGACAATGTAGGCCTACACAGCTAAAAAATAGAATTAAATTACATGGTCGAGGCATTATTCAAATGAGGTCAACCTGCTATTATCATCTAATAAGGCAATAATCAAACTTCGACGTATTTAAGGCGCAATCGATCGTCCGCGCACCGGTTTGTTGGGGCACAACTTGACGACTTGACAATGATTGCAGACTCTGTATCGCATATAGTATGTTATTATGAGCTAGTGTTCCAGAGGCACTGCCATCTGATAGAATATAGCTATGATCACAGAAACAGAACATGGAATCAGCGATATATACCTGCACGGGTACAGAAAAAACAAAAAAATGACGCAAATGTCATACAATCATTCAGACATCCGGTAAACCTTTACTTCTATTGTTCTACTCGTTAAATACTGATTTCAAAGAAGTTTACATTATTTCTTGTTTCCAAGTAACTACCAGGAGAAGTGTAAATAGATAAGGAACACTGTGGACCTTCTGAAAAAGTGAGACCGTTTTTTTCTATTTTCATCGATTTTCAACACTCTGATTATTTGAATTCTGACAAGTGTTCATCTCCTCCCCACGTTTCAGTGAAGGAAGAGGTGTGATCAGCAAATTGTCAACCAGAGTGACTCATCCTAGCAACAATGCCTCAACTGGAGAGACCTCTCACCCTGAGCTTTCCCACGAAGGGTTTAAATCTTCTTTGAAACCAGAAAAATATCTAACGATCCTGCCTTATGCTCAACGTGTATCGATGACTTCATTTAGGTGTAGAAACCACTTCCGATTGAAGCAGTATAGTCGTCATGGGGTTTTACGAGAAAACAGAATATGTACATATTACAATGTGGAAATAAGAGACGAATTCTATTAAGTAGTGATGTAATAACATAGTTAGAAGTGAAAAAAAATCATCAAAATATTCTTAATTAGAGAAAAATAATGAGCCATAGCCACACAATGACATTCTGCTGGTAAGCTGGACGCTTCATATTGCCAGGTGGTGGAATGCCTCTGTTTGGTCATCTTGAATTCGCCGTTTTTTGATAAGTCGACTAGATGTATTTATATGTCTGTATCCAAAACTTTGTACATTCAAGTTAAAATCATGTTTTTAATAAATTTGACAATAAGATTTGCTTTCTTAATTTTGCCGCAATCTTGAAGTAGCTGCCATCTTGGATTCCTACATTTTTAAATTCGACTGCTTGGATTCTTATGTATCCCTGTGCAAAATGCATTTAATATATTTAAGTTAAAATCATCACAATAAATTTATTGTGTTTTTTTTCTGAATTTAGCCGCCATCTGAAAAATGGCAGCCGTCTTGGATTCCTACATTTTGATAATTTGACTACATGTAAGTATTATGTGTCTCTATGCAAGATACACTTTACACATTCAAGTTAATATTTTTTTTTATCAGCAAAAAAAAATACCGTTATGATATTTTTTCTGTATGTACGCGTCATCTTAAAAGTGGCGGACATCTTGATTTTTTTCTACTTGGGTCCATAGCTAATTTCAAAGAGTATCAGCTTAGCTATTTTGATGCCTTTACTATGAACTGAGCAATTCTTCTGATCATCGCCACAAATCTGCTGCACTAGTAGGGCTAAGTAGGCAATTTTTCTAATTACCGAGATGGTGATCAACTCGTATAAATAAAACATTATTCCAGAGTGCACATGCATGGTTTGGAAGCGTGGAGGCGCGTCTTCACTCAACAAAATTTAGGGCCAAATATACTGCTCGAAAAAGTTAAAACACTTAGGCCTACTAACGTTAATTATCGGCCACTAACTACACTTTGGTTTCACGCAGCAGAAAAACGCTGAATTGATAGTTGGTTCAGAGAAAATTTTGAAATAATATTGTTGATGATCCACTTGGCGGGGTTAAGAACGGTTCGGTGTGCAATAACTGGTAGGTCTATGTATCTCGAATAGGAGGTGGTCCGCTAAGGGTTAATCATTTTAAAAGCATTAGACCTATGTCTATGGGAAATATTTTGGACTGGTAAAAGCGACAAAATATGTGCATAAATAAAATGTTTTTTTTTACATGGCTGGAGCATTCTAATTTTTTCCACAAAAAGCTTGCACTTCGAGATGACCGCTACATCACTCATAAAGGTATATATATATAATATGTATATGTATGAAAACGCAGTTTCCCATCATCTCTATATGATCTTTTTTAAAATTATGCTATCTACGCGTATAATTTATTAACATAATTAACTTTATATGCTTTCAAGGGCCGCGTTCTGAAGTAATTTTAAACGTTGAGGTAACATTAAAATTAATTTTCACCAATACATACAAAAGCAGTAAGCCATCGCGGGACTGCTGAAACAGATGTGTATCATATAGCAAGTACACAGCGAAGAAACGTGCAATGTTGTAACTCGACTGCCCCTCCATATCAGCTACCAACACATTTATGTGGTATGATGGGCAGGTTTATTCAATAAATGTAGACGGTGCTATTAATCACAAGCCATTATCCCAAGTCTGGGTCCATGTTGGCCCACTGTTTACGACGTTGGCCCACCACCGAATCAGCATTGGATCAATGTTTCGTATTCACTAGGGTATTGGCAATGGACTATAAAATAATAAAGTTCATATAATTTATATTCTCCTGATTATAAATGTGTAACTAAAGAAAATAATTTGCTGTATCCTGATTTTTCTAGTTTATAGATGCTCACAGTAACTTCAACGCCCGCGACAGTTCACTTAGAAGTTAGCAGTTACTGTTTTAGGGTAGTGGCAAAAGTATACTCGCTTTTATATCATTACACTGCACTTTTTTGCACATTCTGACAGTTATTTCACACCTCCTCTAGCATTGATTTTCGGACACACACGGATATTGGAGAAATTCATTTTTACTCGTATAGTGTGAATATGTTATCACTTAAATCTATGATCATACAAAAACCCGCGATCAGCTAAAGCGCAAAAACATGTAGATAACAATGGGAAAACACAAGGCATGACAAGATAATAAGTTTATTACTGGGTTTCGGTTAACTTTCAATGATAACAATTATCATATTTTATATTTTCATCACATGGCATTGTAACATTTTTTGAGACACTTTAATCTTCATAATTATAACCCTTTAAAATCTACGGCAACTAATCAAACATATGTTAGCATATATAATCCTCTATGGAAGATAACGAGAATATAGTTTGTGCGAGCACTTGAAACATTTAAATCTCCATATAACTATTGTATTTATATGGTAACTAGTGAAAAAAACTCACTTAAATTAAATTATTTGGCGGTTGAAGGGTTTAACCCTGACCTTCATTGGACGTTGACCATGCTGCACATGTGGTTTCAATGTGTACTCCACCCAGCCGTTCAGCTAGCTTTTAAATCTAGGTCTCTCGGTACTTAAAAGGTCAGCAGTAATCATATTTGGTGTGTAGGCCTTATAATGCCTAAACGGGGGACATAAAAGTGGATTTTTTGGTTTCAACTGGTTGAAATTAGTTTCAACGTACCCCCGGTACGCTGAAACTAGTTTCAACATCCCCAAGGGGATAATCTGAAACTAGGGGAGGTAACTTGAAACTAGTTTAAACGAATAGCACCTTAAAATATATATCAATGTCCAATAAAATATTCCACATGATATATTATGGGATATTTTATTGGAAATAAAATGTAATAATGTGCGAGATAATATTATTATGTCGCACATATTACACTTCCGTGAAAGTTTTAATACCAAGTGAACACTTCATATGAAAGGAAAAAATGTCATATTGTTTGTGAATACATGGTAATGATACCGCGATAGCACATGTGTTATAAAAAGGAAAAAATATTGTGGAATCATTTTCATCTGTTTCATGCCTATAGAGCAGGCTGGCGGGTTTATCAAAGCACAGAAATGGTAATCTCTCCATCCCTGTCGCCACTTGAAGCAGTTCGCCTGGCTTGTTGTCCTCTAAAAAACACATTTTTATACATTATTACAAGCTGTAAAATCTTTGTTTTGCAAGAAATTTTTGTTTTGCAAGAAATATTTGTAATATTCAGCTGTGATTCATGCTTGATTAAAATAATACAAACCTTCCAACTCCAACAGAAAATCAGCCCACCAAGACACAACCGTCAATTCCACCCTGTGGCTGTTGGAGCCTGGCTCAGAGTATACAGGTTGGAACACATTGTAACAATGTTAAGTAACAGGTGGCTAAATTGGGGTTTCGGTAAGTAAAGGGTAGAATAAACATGCTGTCCTGGGCTGTTTACATGTGAACCACATGGTGGAGACAGTACTGCGACAAGTACTAATTGTCATACAGTACGTCCCCTAGTTCTGGAGGCCTGTGTGAGTCGGTTCTGGAAAACAGCCCAGGAATGTGAATGTATATCAAAGTAAGGATCCTGATTGGTGGAGATGTCATTTCACCACAGGAAGTGACTGCGCCCGTCGGGATCCGCTATAAAGGAAGGCGCCCACAGCCTTCGAGAGAAAATTCAGAGGAAAATTCAGGGAGAAAGTCAGAGAGAAATTGGGGAGTATTGTAACAGAGACGTTTCGGGTTTGGCTAAGTTTAGTGGGAGTTGCTTCGGTATCTAACATCTTGTAGATCACTGAAGCAACAGCAAAATTACACAACGAGATATAAGTACTAACATCAGTGTACTGAGAAATTGAATGTTTTTTGCTTAATATATATTTTATATATATTCAAGAGTTAATTTAAGTTTATCCACGAGTGTTGTGTTTGCCGTGCCAAAACATTTGGACACCCGACGATAGCGTGTCAACGTATCACGGATAAGACCCGTTTACATTGGTGCCATCTGACAGGATTTTAATTTGAAAAGCAAATTAAATCAATGCAAGAACCTTGGTTGAACAACGTTGGAAAGTTACAAAGTGACTTGACTTGGCACGGCAAAACAAATATCAGTGGATAAATACTAGTTAATGAACGTAGTGGTGGCTATATCAAACCACCACTTTTATCGAGACGAGACGGAGGACAAATAATCAGGATCCAGACGCAGCTGGGCGTGGACATATATACTGACGGGATCAGGGACGGAGCTGGGCGCTGACAGACTGACAGGAGTTACCAGGAGGAACAAAACAAGATCTACACAACAGCTACGCAACGTTGGGATCGTTGGCTAGACACAAACACCTCGATACACTTGCAGGTCAGGTAAATTCTAGGCTGCTATAAATAAAATGGTCATTTGTATCATTATTATTATTATTTGGAACTAAATATTATTAGCAACAATGGCTAATGACCCATTAGAGGTACAAAATCAACAATTATCCCAACTAGCGGGTATTTCAGGTATATTAGGCAAAACACACTGCGATAACGCAATTTCTAAATTCACTGGGGAAACCAAAAAGTTCAGAAATTGGGTTAAAAGCATAGAGAAACATGTAAAAATTATGGCCAAACATGAGGATGAAGCTGTGGGGATAGCATACCAGGCTCCTGAGGGATTGGTGTCAGATTTTATAGGCAGATATACTACTGCCCATTCCCCACAGTATGGGCTGACCTAAAAAAAGAACTAACGGCATATTTTGGGGAAGTGACGGATCCGCAACAAGCTTTGTCAATGTTGTGATGGACAAGTCAAACACATACTGAAGGAGTACAAGTATATGCCGAGCGCATGCTTGCACTCGCGGAAGACGCTAGGCCTGACAGAATCACAGATAAGTTGGTACAATGCCAACTTGTAGATATTTTCGTGGACGGACTGACATCTGATACGATAGCCAGGAAATTAATGCGCCAACAGCCGGAAACAATGGAAGCTGCTGTAAAACTAGCAGCTACGGAACAAAATTTAGATATGAGGTTTAAATTACGAAATAGAAAAACGGGACATGAAGACAGAAACGATAGGGTCGAGGAGCCGATGGAGGTTGACAAATTTTATGGTAAATGCCACCGTTGCGGTAAAATAGGGCACAGAGCTTATTCTTGTGGCAAGGGTGCGACAGGTCGCCATGGTGCGACGGGAGCAATACGTAGGGTAGAGGCACAGACGCGACTATGCTGGTGTTGCGGGGCCGAGACACATTTCAAACGGGATTGCCCCCATAAACACATTGCGTACATGCGACCCTGTCCTGCCTGCGGGGAAAAGGGTCACCTACAAAAAGCCTGTAGAAAAGGGTTAAACGGAAACGTCCAGAATTAAAAAAAGCCCCGATTCTGGACTCAAATAGACAAAAGGGTTCTAACATTTGTGAAGTTAATTTAGAGAAAGAGGACTGCTCCTCAGTACTAATAACAATTGGAAGACAAAGATTTCGAGCCTTAATTGACACAGGTGCTCAAGTGTCAATCATTTCAGACAGGATTATGCACAAATTAAAGGGTTAGGATCTACTAGAAAATACACAGTTAAAGCTACGGACTGTCAATGGTGGTAAAATAAAAATTGCCGGCATCGCCGATGTGAAATTCAAAATAGGAAAATTGTATAAGAAACACCCTTTTTACGTAACAGAAGGTGTCTCTCAAAATGTGATTTTGGGGAGAGATTTTCTGGTTACAAATGAAGTTAAACTGGATTTCGAAAATACCCAGCTTACAATTGACCAACAAACTATACGCATGGAAGATGACGCATACATAGCCTCCTTTGTGAGATTAGCCCAGGACGTTGTTTTGCCACCACAGACAGCTGCCGTATGCAATACCAGACTAAAACACGGGGGACTTGAAAAAACGGTATATAATATTAGTGCAATCAAAACAGGGTTTATGGAAAGAGAGCCGGGTCTGTTAGTGACAAATACCATAGCCGAAAACAAAAACAAAAAAATTCCCATACAAATCTGTAACCACACAAACCGCACATTTAAGTTACGCAAGGGCAATGTGGTCGGTAAAGCAGAAAGGGTTAATGTGTCGTGTATACAATCTGTCAACTATCCGGGGCCAAAGACTGGGGGAGGTGAGTACCAATCAGAGACTGCTAGACGTAAACACGACGGAGGAAGTGAGTATCTAGAGTCTGCGGACTCAGAGTCTACAGTGACGGGGGGAGGTGATGAGGCCGTGTTAGAAGTAGGACAAATAACTTGATTGTCTGAATAAGGATTTATTCGCAGAAACGGATAAAGACTTAGGCAGAACCAAAGCGGTGAGTATGAAAATAGATACTGGTGATAACCCGCCCATCAGGTTACGCCCGTATCGGACAGCCATAAATCAGAGACGAGTCATTGACGACGCCGTGAATGATATGTTAAAAAATAACATAATCAGGCCAAGTCATTCAGAACGGTCGTTTCCAGTAGTTCTAATTGAAAAATCGGATGGATCAAAACGATTTTGTGTTGATTTTCGGAAATTGAACAAAATTACAAAATCATACGTTTGGCCACCACCACATATAGATGATATATTAGCATCTATGGGAAAGAAGAAACATTTTACCTGTTTGGACCTTAAATCTGGGTACTGGCAAGTAGAATTAGACCCTAAAGACCGCAGTAAAACGGCTTTTGCTTGTCACAAAGGTTTATATGAATTTAATGTGATGCCATTTGGCCTGTGCAACGCTCCGAGCGTATTTCAAGAATTGATGACATATGTACTTGAAGGAATCAGTGGTGAATATGCCATCGCATACCTTGATGACATCATCATTTATTTTGAGACAGAACATGAACATTTGATCCATCTTCAAAATATATTTGACAGATTAAGAAAATTTGGACTGAAATTGAAAATGTCAAAATGTGAATTCATAAAACCAAAAATTTATTATTTATGATTTATGGTTGGTCGTGAGGGGTTAGAAGTTGACCCAAACAAAGTAGAGGTTATACAAAAGATGGCGCCACCAACTGATGTCCGGGGCATAAGATCATTCATTGGGTGTGTGTCGTGGTATAGGCGGTTTTGTCCGAAGTTTTCTGAAATCGCAACACCCCTAATTGCCCTGACTAAGAAACATGCCAGATTTACCTGGACCAAGGCATGCCAGGACTCATTTGAACAATTAAAAACTATGATGACAGAAGCGCCGATCTTAGCGTACCCAGATCCTAGCAGAGAGTATATACTATATACAGACGCTAGTGATCAGAGTGTGGGTGCGTTATTAGCGCAAGAATCAGATGACGGAGAGAAGGTCATACATTATCTGTCACATAAGTTGTTTGACTCACAGACAAAATGGCCAACTATTCAAAAAAAAGGATTTGCGATTGTATACGCACTTGAAAAATTAAATCATTATTTACAAGGGGCTAAATTTGTGATTCGAACAGATCATAAACCACTCAAATACTTGTTTTCTGCTGAAATGAAAAACAGAAAAATTCAAATGTGGGCCATAAAGATTAGTGCATATAATTGTTCAATTGAGTATCTGGAAGGTAAGAAAAACACACGTGCAGACATGTTGAGTCGGCTGCCTGTATCGCAATTTGATGAAAACATGCCAGAGGTAGGTATGTTCAACTCTAATGTAGTTGCAACGCGTGATGCGAAAAGTGACAACATAGCAGACATGTCAGACGTTAAGACAGATGACGAATCTGCATTGATGTTGCCAGATATGGAAAAAGAACAAAGAGATGATCCACAGTTGCAATCCCTCATCCGAGATATGGAGAGTGGATCAGCAACAAAAGGTTCATTAAAGAGATATATCATGATGGATAAATTATTGTATTACTGTGTTGAGGGGGCAGAAATACAATTAAGACTGGTGGTTCCAAAAAAATATCAGGACATGGTGCTGCAGCAATTTCACGAGAGCTGTGCGCACTGGGGACCAGATAAGACATACAAGCTCATAACCAACAAGTATCATTGGGTAGGGTTGTACAGGGATGTTTTAAGTCATATTGATAAATGTGTACCATGCAAGGAGAGAATGCTAAAACAACACAGCACTCCATTGCAGGAGATGGATGAGGTGACATATCCATTTCAAAAGGTTGGTATTGACACATGCGGACCTTATCCAACCACACTGCAGGGCAACCGCTATATTTTAACTATAGTTGATATATATAGTGGGTGGCCAGAAGCTTTTGCTATTCCAGATAAATCTGCAGAAACCATTGCCAACATCATTTTGGATGAGCTGATTCCGAGACATTCCTGTCCAGTCACCATAGTGACGGACAATGGGACGGAATTCAAGAATTCAGTAATGGAAACATTATGTCAGAATTTGAATATTAAGCATATTTTTACATCTACTTATCATCCAGAAGGTAATGGGAAAACGGAACGGTTCCACAGAGTCATGAATGATATGTTGTCAAAACAAGCCTCTGACAGGCTAGAGAGATGGGATTTAAGTCTCCCACAAGTTCTGGCAGCATATAGCATGGGTGTGAGTGATAGCACTCAATATGCACCGTTTTTCCTTTTGTACACACGTGACCCTGTACCACCTATTGACAATCTTTTACGTCCCAGGAGGAAGTACTTGGGTGATCAACATCATCAACTAGCTTTGGAGCGTCAACATGAGGCCTTCGTCAAGGTAAGACATAATCTCCAGCAAGCTAGAAGGAAGCAGGAATTTTACCATGACAAACGTGCTAGGGATAAAGAATATGAAGTTGGTGACCCGGTGTATCTCTACAACAATCAACGTCAGAGTAAGTTGGAAAAACGTTGGCAGAGTCACTACCGCATTGTCACCAAACATAGTTCTTATACCTACACGATTAAACACCAACTTACAGGCGATGTAAGGAAAGTGCATGCGAAACATCTAGAGAGGGCTAATATATCAGACTGGCCCATGCCTGCTCCTAGAAAAATAAATGACAGAGCCGCTAAGTATGTTGTCCCACCAGTGGTAAGTACCGAAACAGAGCAAGATAGTGAACAAACAGAGCTATACACCCCTCCCGTCGCATCTGATTCAGAGGACAATCTCCCCTTGTCTAAGTTAAGACAACGGTTACGAGATGCTGATAGAAATGGTAAGTGACATGAGAAGTGAGGATATGGTAAGTGCCATTTGGATCGAGCAAAAGAAAATTGCTAAGGCCCGTGATACATATACGCGTTTACAAGACCAGCGTAAACAACAGCGTCATATGGAATAAGGTAAGGAGTAAGAGATTAAGGTTTGATAATCTTCATGAGACGAAATTATCAATTCGATAACAAGGAAACAGTTGACTTGAAATAAGGTAAGTTGATAATTTAAAGAGAAATAAATTATCAATACGGAATAAAAGGATGATAATAGGGATATCAATAAGAAGGTAAGTTGATAAATTAAAGAGAATAAATTATCAATGAAGGTATATAGTTCTCCCGTGAGCAAGGAGATGTGGATATCAGTTGGGAGTTACGCTGATATGTAATTGAAGTTGATAACTTTCAGGAGAAGAAATTATCAACACATGAGAGAGTTTAAATGGGTTTAATTTTAAGAGAAAAAAAATAAACCAACGTACGAGCATCAGGTAAGAAAAAAAATGTTATTGTGTTACAGTGCTAGAGCTTTGCTAACTCATGGCGGCTGGAGGCATAATAATATTGGTGGCTGCAATGCTCATGGCAGTGATGCCTGACGCATGTGAATCCCAGAAGGTGAGCGGAAACGTAATATTTAGGAAGACAAGAGAAGTATCAATTACACAGGCGCGGTGGTTATTTACATTTGTCATTGACTTGGGAGCATATGAATCATTTGCTAAACAGATAAGAGTGGAATTATTCAAAAGTGAGGAGGTTCTGGAGAATCTTAAGTTAGTTCCAGTTGGACAAGGTCAGTATGAAAAGTTATTGAACAGCTATAGAGAAGAAGTTCAGTCCATGAAAACTATTTATTATATGACAATGACAGGAATTAAAGAAATTTTGTCATTACGAGAGAAAGCTACCAGACGTACAAAACGAACCTTAGTTCCTCTAGAGGGAAAAGGGTTATCGTTTTTATTTGGCACAGCTACAAAAAGTGATGTAAGAGTAATGAGAAAAGGATTAGAAGTTTTATCTACAAACCAAGAAAGCTTAATTCATGTAATAGAGGACAGTTTATCTATAATCAATATAACGCGAATAGAGCTGACAGGAAATTGACATGCTATTAACAATCGAAGTTTGATAGTAGGGGAATTAGATAAAAAATTCACTAACATCACACAAGGGTTAAAGATGGATTTATTGATCTTAAATGGTGTAGTACAGACATATTCAAGGATAAGTTTGATGATACTTGAAATCACTCTGGATAAAGCACTGTTATATCTAGAAACTATTAAACTACAATTAAATCAACTAGCCTTAGGACATTTATCACCATCCGTGATTTCACCTAAACAATTACAGGACATATTATATGATATTCAGAAACATATTCCAGAATATTTATCTCTACCACAAGATCCCAAAACAATATGGTATTATTATCAATCTTTAACGACTGTGACAATAATTAAGAGAAAGAAATTGCTCACTCTGGTGAGTCTACCTTTGATAGATACAAATTCGCGATATGAATTGTACCAGATTTTTAACTTACCAGTACCGTATAACCTGACGCGGATGACAGCTCAATACGAGCTTGAAACCAATCATCTGGCGGTGAACATTAAACGTACGCAATACATGTTGTTATCTGACACTGATTTCCTCCAATGTGCGGCTCCTCGAACTAGTTTCTGCGCTTTGAGAAAGCCCTCTTTTCCATTACATGATTCTCAGAGATGTGTTACGGCACTTTTCTTAAAAGATGTTGAGAGATTTGAAATTTTTTGTAAAACAATTGTCACTTTAAACAATAAGCTGCCGATAGCACTATATATTTCAGACGGGACATGGGTAGTGATTACAGTAGAACCCATTGTTGTCACGGTTATGTGTGTTGGCAATAAACGCTATCAGACTACAGTTCGTCCAGCTGTATCGTATGTTGCTCTGAACATGTCATGCCATGCTTTCTCAGATCAAATGACTTTACCACCCTATTACTATCACGAATCAGAATATCATTTAAAATCTAGGCAAGCTGACTTACTTCATTTGAAGAAATTTACGGGGGACATTGGGTGGAGACCGCTCGACGAATTAGGTGACGACATAGATCTAATAGATGAAATCAATAGATTACCCAAATTAAATGACATAGATGACATTCCTTTAAGTCAATTGATAGAGAAGTTACATCAGACTAAGATTGTAGCTATGATTGTAGCTATGACAGTACAGAAACGCCACAGGTATGTTACCTTCACACTGGGAGGATTGATGATTTTGTTAATGACCGGGGTGGGTGCAGTGGGCATAGTATACTGGAGATACCCTGGGATATTAATATTTTTTTTCAAAAAATTGAAAAAACGCAGCCTAGTATTTATAACACCTGCATGTGCCCACGTGGGGTGAACACGGAGGTGTTGGCGCTGTCTGAGACGGTCAGAGGTCCAATCAGACTGGCTTCCTGATGACAGGATGGTAGTGCACGTGTGTAGGAGACGTCCTACAAGATACATTGATAATCGTGAGATTATATTGACTGTATATAAACTATGGTCAAGAGAAGAGGATGATATACTTATATATTGGATAAACCTGATATCATAATGACTGTAACTATGCAATAACTATGTTCCTGACACCGTATATGCTGGGAAGTGATGTTTAAAATGTAAACTGTAAGTAAAACATCATATATGATTTTAGAGTGTATTCCACTCAAGACATTGTTCCAGAGAAAAGGATGACAATACATATACATTGTTTAAGTAAAAATAATATATATTTGTATAAGAAAAATATAGGTGGAAGATGTGTGCACCTCCGAAACTTATATTTTTATTTTTTATATGATTTTACTAATCATAGGGATTTTAAGGGATTGAAATATGGAATTCAAGCGTGTAAACAAGTTGGATTCCATAGGGGGAGGTATGTAACAATGTTAAGTAACAGGTGGCTAAATTGGGGTTTTGGTAAGTAAAGGGTAGAATAAACATGCTGTCCTGGGCTGTTTACATGTGAACCACATGGTGGAGACGGTACTGCGACAAGTACTAATTGTCATACAGGACGTCCCCTAGTTCTGGAGGCCTGTGTGAGTCGGTTCTGGAAAACAGCCCAGGAATGTGAATGTATATCAAAGTAAGGATCCTGATTGGTGGAGATGTCATTTCACCACAGGAAGTGACCGCGCCCGTCGGGATCCGCTATAAAGGAAGGCGCCCACAGCCTTCGAGATGAAATTCAGAGGAAAATTCAGGGAGAAAGTCAGAGAGAAATTGGGGAGTATTGTAACAGAGACGTTTCGGGTTTGACTAAGTTTAGTGGGAGTTGCTTCGGTATCTAACATCTTGTAGATCACTGAAGCAACAGCAAAATTACACAACGAGATATAAGTACTAACATCAGTGTACTGAGAAATTGAATGTTTTTTGCTTAATATATATTTTATATATATTCAAGAGTTAATTTAAGTTTATCCACGAGTGTTGTGTTTGCCGTGCCAGAACATTTGGACACCCGACGATAGCGTGTCAACGTATCACGGATAAGACCCGTTTACATTGGTGCCGTGACCAGGATTTGTGTCACGGATAAAACCAGTTTACAACATGTTCCACACTCTCAGCCGTCACAGGGAGGTTTGTGGATACAATTTTTACAATTGGTATACAGTTGTATATTAACAGAATTCACTCCCAAAATTGATGTACAATAGAGGCCCGTTCATTGAGCTTAAGTGTCACTATGTCTGAAGAAAAGTTAAATGCTCTACATTGCATGACTGTCTGATATGCATAAATATAGGCCTAATTATGTTTGTCACGCTGGTAAAAAAAACATGTCTTTTTGCTTGTTTTTTTCCATGGGGATGAAAATGTCACGAAAACTGAAAAAGAAAAATTGATATAAATAATCGCCATCCGATCTTGCGAACCATTTGTTTTGTATTTTTTTTTGAAAAATCTGAGGTATCAAACTTCAAAGGCGTTTTGCTGGTGTGAAAAATCATGTGTTTTTATTTTATACTTTTTTATTGAGTTTAAGGTGTCACTATACCTGCAAAAATATTTCATTCTGCGTGCTCTTCTGAATATAATTTTTAACTTGATATATTGCTTGACTATCAGATTCTGATGTGCACACAATTCAATTATGAATGTTAAGTTGGTGGATTGTATGGAAATGGTGATTTTTTCCCTTTTTCTATGGGACTAAAACAAAAAAAGATTTGTTTTTGCTTCTATGTAGTCAAATTGTTTATGTAGACTATATAATATAGTGTCATAGATTAACAAAACAATCCCACGGCATTACACACGCCCCTACACTATATGGCCTATACTGTCTGTACTAGGCTACTTATATTATCATGATTATAGGTTTGTCACGTATCATTTATTATATTCACAAGAGTTATTTGAATAATGATGTGTCAATGTTTGGCGAACGTCTCAACGAATTGAACCATCGCAACAATCTGAAACAAATTATCCTGTCTTCAGGGTGCCTTTGAGAGAAATTACGAGATATCTTAGCCAATCACATAGTCAAGGATGGATGAGGGCTGGAAGCCCAGCCAATCAAATCCCACAACTGATAATTGCTACATTTTTTATAGGCTAATTGCAGCCCCTCCCTAAACGTGTAACAGGCTTCAAATGCATGGTGGGATAATATGCCCAATATGTCAACTATGACTTGGTATAATTTGTCCAACGGCAATGTTTTTTCAAATATTATTATGCCACATAGCATCGGCTTATCATGGAGAGGTGTAGATAATGAACGAGACCACATCATGAGTTCATGAGGTCAGCAGTGATCAGGTGATGTGATTGGATGGGGCAAGGAATATTCCTTGGATGGGGTTAGTTAGGACAGCCTCCGCTGTCAATCAATGCAATACCTGTAAATCAATGCGATGTGTTGCATGGCCCAATCATTTTGTCTGTGACGTCACTGGTACCTTACAACAGTGGCAGTAGGTATCATGGTAGTCCAGTAGAATGGTGCAAAATGCAAGATGGTGTGTGCATTTTATCATATAAGCATGACATTTTGCACAAAGGTGCTTTTGGATGTGCTCTTTCATATTTGAGTAAGAGGCAAACTTTCTTTTCCCAATATGGCCGCCAAATCCAAGATGGCCGCCATCAACCGTTTTAATGATAAAAAACTCTAATAATTCATGCATGCACCAATAAATGATCCTTAAATACCGAACAAAAGTGAGGTTTTGGCTCAGAAGGCATCGCTAAATGTTGAAGCAATGGTATTCAACCCTGTACATAATTAGGAATCCAATGCTGGTTCAATGTTGAACCAGCTTCGCCGATAGCAGACCAACATTGAAACAACATTGGGTAAGAGCATGGAGCTTACTGTATCTGCTGCGGGTTCAATGCCTGACCACCACCGGAACGATGTCTAAACGCCGCTAGTCGCCATGATTTTGTAGCGTGATTGACTTTGAACCTGGGGGTAGCAGACTCGAATCCCGCTGCAGCTGATACTATTCCTTGGTGCACACACGTACATTGTTTAATTTCATGGCATGGCGACCGTAAATACAACCGATTAGGGCCGAATGATGAATAAATAAATAAATAAAATGACCAATATGTTGAAGCTGACAGGTAAATGGTCAATAGCGAAAACACCAGATCAGGACATAGTCAGCCGCCTTGTGTCTGGCCTAGCATTCACAAGATATCAAAACGATTACGGATCAGTGTTGTGTCACCGTCTGCAACGCTGGTCCAACACTGACCCAACAAAGGGTTCAAGTCCCGTGTAGGCCGTGTCAACAGTATCTTTTTAACCCTTTGCCGGCTAATCGCGACAATAGCCGTTGTTATTAGCCAATTAAATCACTGTTATTGGGAATAAAATAACTGTTTAAATAAACATCAAGATTTGTAAATGTTTTGTCTTAAATTAAACAAATATGGGTCATTTTCAGCCAAAAAGAGATTGACCCGAATTTGGATCAATGTTGCTCAAGCGTCATAGGCGATGGCTCAATATTGGGCTAACATTGGTTTGATTTATCGTGGTTTTAGTGCAGAATATGCAGGCCCCTTTAAAGCGCAGACACGAAATGCTCAAACACGAGGCATTCACCCAATGCCGCTTCAATGTTGGCCCACCGTCTTCGCCGCTGGCCCAACATTAGTGCAGCAGTGGGTGAATGCTTCGTGTTTGCTGGGATAGGTCGGTTTAATGTTTCTCCATCGTCTGTGATGCTGGCCCAGCATTAAAACAACCCAGGTACCACCTTGTGTTTGCATCGGATGTACTAGTATCTCACCAAACCCGAACAGTTAAAATTCATTAATTAATATTCAAGACAACATTTCAGAGAAAAAATGCCCACATGGCGTGTACAGTTGTAAAGAAACAGTGACAAATGGCTAATTTGCAGATATATTATACTGCTACATAGATCCGTTGCGTGTTTTCATTTCAAATATAAAATGCTGGTGATTAAAAAACCCACCAAAGGATCGCTGAATGACATCAATTTCTAAGCACAAAAAATAATTTTAAATGATAATGCATTCACGCTAAATTATCTGTAGCCTACATATTTGTATTGTTGAAGTCATCAGCCATGCAACTATTTATTTGTATCAGTATTTTAGTGGTAATTTTATGGTATGGTAATTGTATACTAACAAATGGCCACAAAATTACCATCCTTATCAATCCAGTTGTCTCTGATGGTCTGACCTGATGGGGCAGGGTGCAAAATTAATTACTTGTAAATCTTACAGTTAACAGCACTAAACGTGATTATGCCTTTACGCTAAACTATCTGTACACTTTTTTCTTGTTGAAGCTATCAGCTAGCGTCTTTATTTTTATCAGCTTTTTATTGGTAGTTTCATGGTATGGTAATTACACATACTAGCAAATGACCACTGAATGACGTCTCATTTCCTGACCACAAAATAACTCCAATTTAAAACCTTAACAATCAGCTATTTTACACATTAGGCCTATTATGACTTTGCACATCACGAACCCCTTAGGGGCCGTTCAACAATTACGTAACGTTTTTTTGGGTGATTTTTGAACCCCCACCCCCTTCGTAACGCTTTTTAACGTTGTGTTGACTACGGTCCGTAACGCATCGCCTTAACCCCCCTCCCCCCAATGGGCGTTACGTAATTGTTGAACGGCCCCTCACATATTTAAAAAATATATCTGTTTTCCATTGGTTAATTTGTGGCATGGTCATCGGTCGTGACGCTAGAAAGGCCTTGTTTTAACACCTTCTGCAATGATATCATTCCTGGGGGGGGGGGGGGGGAGCATACTCACATATCGCTTCTTATTGTGAGATCAGATAAGCAGATTAGCATCACAGTCACACACGTACACGAAGAAATCGTCATACACACATGGACAATGAATATATAGGCCTACACTGACTCGCAAAATATACCGCAAAATACAAATCGCTTCCTAGTAGGCCTACATGATTTTATACGCACACAGAAACGCCCAGAACCAGAACACGCTTACTCTGAGATTTGATGCACAGAAACATAATTAATAGAGCTATACATCTATGCACCCACACACGGACAAGGCACACGGAAGAGCATAAGGGCCCAGCATTGCATCTGTTCTGTATGTGAGCGTGATCCGTGTGCGTCTGTTCAAAAAAATCGTAACTTACACATGAGAAATGTAGGTCTACTTGGTGCCATCCATTTGCACGTATCCGTGCGTGATGCGTGTGCGTGTCGAGTCGCACGAGGACAGAATTTCATTTGCACGGATCCATTTGTACGGATCACGTGCAAATGGATTGCCTGCTTTAACTTGGATGCTTACATGATTGGATACGCGAACGCATCAAAATCACACGTATTATGTACTAGCCTATGCGTACGCACACACGCGCCGCACACACGCGGACAGTTCATGGCCCATACGGACTAGCAAAGGGAGCACTCAAATTGATGATGATCATATTATATTATATAGGCCTAGCGTTTATAGCATAGCGTTTTGTGGTGCTGTGTAAATATACGAGGGATTCTTTAATTTTAGGCACCAGTGATGATATTCTCCTTGCTATATGAGATTGTCTGAATATTGTCAAAAATTTAAACATAGCCTACATCAACTTAGCTTTGTTTATTGACATAGCGCTGCCAGCAGAGCTAAATTTCTATATTAAATGCTTATTTTAATCAATTTAAATTTTTCTTATCGTCAAGGAGAGACCAATTTACCGTTATGGAGAGACCAACTTAAATTTCTCAGTGACCCTTCTACAAAAGTATACCATATTTAACAGGTAGTTGAAAATGGCTATTATAATGTTGATTACTTAATTCAGAAAGAATCACTTTATGACAATAACCCTTAAATAATGAAATAAGAATTACTCTCCGTTACGATTATTGTCGTTATAGAGAGTGATAATAACGAACATTGTCTCTCTCACACGACAATTATTTCTGTTACGGGGTGACAATAAATAAATACTAAATAGGGGGGGGGGGGCTATAGATGCTAACACAATTTAAAAGACAAAAAGAAAAGTTATTATCTCAACAAGTGTCACTTGTTGGTTAAAATATCAAATTCATTAAGGTTTATAGCTATTTTTAAATGAGTAAAAGGGTAATTTGTGACTACTTTTTCTCTCCATAAGGTTTTTTATTTTGTTATGGAGTGACAGAAAATACGCGTTATGGAGAGACGTTTTTTTTACTAAATCGTGCATAGCATCTATTTATTATGCTATACTATGATTATTTCCGTGTTTTTCAAATGAGGTTGCAGTAGGCTTGGAGGTTGTAGGGTGCTTCATTTTTTTATTGCAGTTTTTATGTGTTATGGAGAGACGTTGAATAAAAATACTCACCCAAAGACTTCCACAAACCTGACATTATTTCTAAACAAAACACATTTATTATACTTTTTTTCACGGTTCACTTCATGAAGGTCTCGCGCAACTGTTTTGCACCAGACCAGTGATATTTTGGTCAGAAAAAGTATAGAAATTACCTGAAAACTATAAGCGTTACGGAGAGTCGCTGCAACGTATTAATTACTGACTGGGGGCTATCAGTAACTAATTGTAAGAATAACCGTTTTATTGGTCAACTTACGTTATAGTTTGGGATCGATTCGGCGGCGCTGAATTGGTGACAACACGACATACTGGTTGTATGTCGCATATAGATTACTCAACTTCTCAGATGTTCCTGACATCAGTAGATTTTATTATGGTCTAGTTTAATACACACTGCTCTCATACCTTAGGTGCCAAGCGGTAATATACATTATGTATATCTGAATTGTTTCTTAGTGGTAAGCCATCACACGAGTTATTATCGAGATCTCGTAAGACGCTGATATGTTCATCCATGTTGCCGTCATTGTCACGATCATAGTCCCATGTTCATAAGCAGAGTGATATGTCCTTTACATCGTCTAATGCTCACTTATGATCTCCATGTACGTTTAGTCTCTGTCGCACACACTCTCTGATTCACTCGTCTCTCAATCACTCACTGTCTCAGTCTCTGGCTCTGTCTCTCCCCATCTCTCTGAATCTCTGCATCTCTCTCTATCTAAATCTCTGTCTCTATCTCTGTGTGTCTATCTGCATCTCATCTGTGTCTGAATCTCCCTCGAGTCCGTTGGACCCCCGTATTTTTATATGCCAGGAGCTATCGGCTCCGCTTGTTCCTGGCCAGCCATCTCGGCTCTGGCTGACGCCCAGTACTCTCAAATATGGCAACCAGTATTCACAATGTTTAAATCCGTCCGTATCTATTCACGTCCGTCCACCACGGCCGTCCAGTCTGTCTCACGCCCAAGATACAGGCTTCTCACATGTCCATCAGGCTACCGGCCACACTACGGCCTCTAGCATTATTACACAATCTCGCCTGCCTGCCTGCCGTATTTGAACCGTTCGAATCCTTCTCTGCGTAGCTCAACTTGGTCTGGCTAAGCAATCTGGCTGGGTCGTCGTTTGTATATCCGACCCCCTCTCTGGCTGACGTCTGTCCGTAACACTACAGGTACTGTGGCGTAAATATCCGTGATAGTCAATGATCTCTTCAGATCTGTTTTCTATGGCTTACCACTTTTAAAATATGTTATACATTGTCTGTGTTAGTGTAACTAACGCTTGAGTTAGTGTAACTAACACAACGTGGGACAGACATAAATTGCATTAAAAGTGGTAAAATATTACAATTATTTTTAAAAACTTCTATATAATCTTATAGATAGTGTTTTATATCAGAAACAAATATAATACAGGCAGTCCAGAATAAATCACCTGTTTATGTGGGATTTAAAATGTGGGACAAGGATTTTTGGCTAAAATTGGCTAAATGTACATACTATTTCTTTCAAAAAACACATTTATGTTAGAATTTTTAAGTTTTAATATTGCTATATTGTAAAATAAAGGTCATTCATTGCATTTATGTAGTCAAATTAAATCAAAATATTCAATGATAAATATTACAAGGTGCGGACAGTGCTGGTGCTTAAAATTATAGAATCCCTCATACATGTAGGCCTACATGCATGGTATGGCGTTTATAGCATAGCGTTTTGTGGTGCTGTATAAATATCGGCTATGTAGTAGCCTACATGTACATGCATGGTATAGGCCTATATATATATGTGACAACTCCACCATATAATATTAAACCGTTTTAATGCCATTCACCGTAGGCCTAACCCCGCATAAGATATAGGCGCATGTGCCTACATGTGAGGATGCACCAACTTCACTTATTCTGTGAAACGCACCGGAAACCGTTTTGAATGGGAACTCAATGAAAATAAAGTTATATAAGACCTCTCCCCCATAGGCCCTACATCATTGTATTAGCTAGCTCGGTGACAACAATGGAGGTCAACCTGGTCAAGCCTATTAATGAAATCAGTTCAAAAATTCACACAAGCAAGACTTATTATAAGTGAAAACCTAATATTTCCGATATAGGTACATCTGCCTATATGTGAACTGACCTCAGATAGGCCCCACAGGCCTATTGTAGGGCCTACTAATATAAGATTTTTTAGTAGGATTCACGGACGATTTTAATGCAAATATGAAATGGTTTTCACAACAATAGGCCTAGGATAGTAGGCCTCCTATTGAACAAAATGAAGAACTCAATTATCCGAAGAATTCAATTGAAGCCCTGATTGTCATCAAAAATTATATCGGGTAATAACAGCCCTTTCTATACGAGCTGCTCAGCAACTCATTAGTTTTTTCAGAAATACTTGAAACAAAAAATATTAATTTGAAGCTGAAAATACGTTTGCAATGTCAGTTTTAAATGTTAGATATATGCTTCAAATGAACGAAAAAACATTTTAGTAACTATTATATAGCTATAGGCCTATATTGAATCTTTACGAGTGGGTGGAGAAGAAACGTCTGTTTTTTCGGAACTTCGATCGTATCAGCCATGCCAGAGGGGTGAGGTATACCTGCGATCTCTGACTTTAGGCCTAAGTAGGCTACCACTGCATCAGGGCACCCGCCCTAGTTTAAATGGAACACTGCCTTTGTTTTACTTTAACACCAAGGACTCAATAACAAAAGTCAGTCCAGCTTTGAAACAGCACTGATGGCACAGTCCCGGCAATGACGCCGACATAAATGATTGTGCCCAGCATTAAATCGACATATAATTATAATATCGCATGTGCCATAGCGCCGGCCGAAGCATATGTTATTATTGAAGCAACATCGGTCCGATGTCTCCTCTCTATAAACATATAGCAGGCTCATGATAAAATAAATCCATAGATCTACTTTATTTTCTATCATCGTTTTAATACTTGTAACATCTGCGACGGTAGCCCAACTGTTAGATGGCCGAGTGTAGATGGGGTGAGTGTAAGTAGAGTCTGAATTTTCAATCACTTGAAGTTGTGTCTCGCTGACGCGATCCACAACTTTAAGTGAGTGAAAATTGCCTATTTATTATAGCGGAATTCTGCAATATGTAGTTGGTCATTAGGCTACTCTCGCCAAAGTGCCATGGCGAAACGGGGCTTAGAAAGATTTTCACCACAATCCACCTCTTTTATCCAATATAACTGTGGCGAGCGGCAGGCGGAAGCCCAACATTTAGGGGGCCATCATTCAATCTCCAGGGGAGGGGGGGGGGTGGTGTGTTTTTGAGACTGAGACTGATTTTTCATGAAATAAATTATTGTCCGAATGACATGTTGTGAATGTCGAAAAAAAATTGCCTTGCTTCGGTAGGCATAATTAAATGACGTTCAATTTTGTGAAGTGAGTTTACTCGTCTCCTTAGCTCCCACATAAGCCTAGTTTGGGATCCAACTTTGTAGACAGAAAACAAATAATTTTAAGAAAGGGAAATAAATATTTTGCTTGAGGCAGTGTGTGAAATAAATAAAATGTAGCAGACAGGAGGTGAAATAAATAATTTGTCCAGTTCAAAAATTCCACCCCTACATACCCTCCCCCCCCCCCCGCCCCCCTAGTAACCGAATGGCGGTCCCACACATGGATTGTCAAATTTGTGGAAATATAATTGTCATCACCGGTCAACAATGAGTCATTACAATATTTATTATATCGGGAATCTCTTTAATCGTATAGGCTATGCATTACATTCCCACAATGTATTGCATGGTAGGACCTATATGGACGTGAGTAACGCGTTTATTGTCACATACAGAGTGTGACGTGGCATGTCAACATTTTTTCTAAATTACATAGATAGTTAGATTCTAGAATCTACA